>JAXQQM020057931.1:0-213468 GCA_034641835.2 Pinus albicaulis
TTTTCACATAGATAGTGTCCTAGTATTAAATGATAAAGAAATAATTTAAGAAGTCTAACGCTAAGCAACAATGGGCTTATTCAAGTACATGAAATTGTGTTAATGTCTAGCCTTGATATCTTTGAAAATTTTAGTGGTTTGTTTGTTGCTTGTTTAGAGGATTTTGTTGAGTTTGAAATTAGTCTCATGAATGCTTATGGTTCTCATATCATGCATAGATCGATAGATCGATAGATCTAGTTCTATTATTATAATCATTATGGTTTTATTTATATATTTGGTGGTTTGAGGAAAGATATTTTATTTCCTTTCACTTTGTGGCATGATTTTGACATCTTCACCTTTTAGAATATAGTAAAATATTTTTCTTATTATAGATTTTTCTTGGAAAAGAATTATTGAGAGTTAGGTGCAAATGCACAATGTTGTGTAGCATTAGTGTGATAAATATGGGATAGTTCAAAGCATAGTTTTTAAGATTAGTCTAATTTTACTCGTACCTAATCAACTCAGTCAAGTTGATTGTTGGTTGAACAGCTAATTGTTGGTTCAATGGATAGAAGGTCTTGCAGGCACAAATACCAAAGGGAAAATGGAGCCCATCATGGGGTACTCTTTGTAATTCTCCACCACTGCTACCTTCCATGCTTCCTCAAACTCCTCTCCAACCTCAATATCAGTGCTAGTAGTAGCATGAGAAACAACACTACGCTTAGCAGAACTAGAAGAACGCGTTTTCCAAACTACACGAGATCTACTTCCCTCACGAGTCACCATGTGCCATGCTTGGTCTCGGTGGTTCTCTTCCTTCTACTTCTGGTTCAATTACCATATCTTCATCGGAACCAACACCCCGAACTCCACTAGACAACAATTCACCATTTTTTAGTAGTGATTCGCCATTTGTACTGGTGATTCGCCATGATTTTACAGGATAATATAATCTCGTGAGAGATTCGCCAAAAAATTATATATACATATTACATTATTAATAAAATTGCCTTCCATTTTTCCTATGTATCATGGGGATTCGCCTATTTATTATATATATAAATTTACGGGGGTTCTTAAAATTTTCCCTGAAGCCAAGATTGAGCAGTTTGGAAAATATTCTTCACTAATCTATCAGCAGAAAATCTAAATCTATCTCATGATTGAGCTGTATGACTAAAATAGTAGTGTTGTCTTTGGTAGTGGCATTTAGGCTTGCACACTTTCAGATTTTTTCTTTCTTTGCCTTGGGTATGGAGCTGTACCTTTCTTGTTTTATTTCTGCCCTCTTTTTCTTTTTCTATTGTTTTTTGTATTTTTCCTTCTTCAAATTGATAAACAGTGATATATACAATGAACAAGAAAGCTTTGAAACTCAAAATATCTGTTAACAAAAATAATGCTTGAGAACCCTGCCATTGATAGGACCTCTAAGGTACTCAGTTCCATCCAACTCTTGCAGAAAAAATTCATTGTTTCCAATAGCAGATTGGATAAGATAAGGTCCTTGCTATAAGTTATCAAATTTTCCATGTTTTCCCTTATCTTCTCTTCTTGAATCCCATAAGATCTTGCAGGCACAGATACCAAAGGGGAAAATGGAGCCCATCATGGGGTACTCTTTGTAATTCTCCACCACTGCTACCTTCCATGCTTCCTCAAACTCCTCTCCAACCTCAATATCAGTGCTAGTAGTAGCATGAGAAACAGTAACACTATGCTGGCGAATCAGAAGAACACGTCAATCCAGCATGAAATTACTGCTGAAGTCACCATGTGCCATGCTTGGTCTTGTTCTCTTTCCTACTCCCGTTCAATTACCATATCTACTTGAACCAACACCAACTCCACTAGACAACTATTCACCATTTTAAAGGCATCATTCGCCATTTGTAATTGATTTGCCATGATTTTATTAAAGATAATATAACTGCAAGAGATTTTGCAAAAATTATATACATATTATATTATTAATAAAATCACTTTCCATTTTTCTATGTATCATGGGGATTCACCTATTTATTATATATATATTTAGGGGGGTTTTTAAAATTTTCCCTGTCTAGAAGGTTCTTGAGAGATACCTTTAGAAAAATATGACACTTCAAGCTTCTTTAGGAGGGAACTAAAAAACCTGGAAAACTTGAAAAAAAAAGCATGGAATAACTTTAATGACTTGAAAATATAGATTGCACAATTGGTAAGAGGATCCAAAATTTGAAAGTAGGAAAATTTGGGATGGTGTTGTAGTAGCTATAATGCCTCGAAATTCATAGAAAAACCTCCATTTTCTTTTTTTATGGCTAAATTTTTGCATGGTGTCTAGCCTTTCAGGAAGCATTGTCTCACCCTAGTGATCACCCTAGCCTTGTTACTTAGCTTCCTTGAATATGTAGTCCATTTTACTCATGCTGCTATCTATTTAAACTTCAATTGTTTTTATTGGGGAGAAGGATTATGAGTCTCCCGAGTTTAATATGTTCAAAATTTCAGTGTCATCTATGGTGATTTTGTGCTACCAATAGGCTTGTTCGGTACCCTAACAGAGTCACTTCAGGAAACCACAAGCATTGCTTCACTACCATGTAACCACCACTCCTAATATTACAAAAATGCATTGGCCTTCTAAGGTAAACAAGAGATGATGAGTTAATATGAGATGACCTAACCTTTAAGCTTATGTTATGGAACTGGGTCAGTAGCTAAAACTTACTGACCACAAATTGATATCCTATAGGTCTTACAGGACAGTCAGGGGCCAAAGGACTACCCAAGGAGACCAAACCTTCAGCTAAAATGATATTTGAGTTACCTAAAATGCCAACTGCTTGGAGAAGCCTCCATGAGTGCGGTTGTGACCCAAAATCCTTGGTTCCATGCTTGCGATCCCAATATATGAGAGAAAATTCCAGGAAATCCTCTAGACCATGAGTAGAACTCCCTCATAATTTCTAGAATCATAAAATACTTGAATACAATGCTAATCATAGAAAAATTTATTAAGGACTTGACCTAACTAAGTTTAACCATGAGGATACTTTAGTCAAAAATATGGTGAACATATCTACAGGTCTTGAATGAATATTTAAACATTAGAGTCTAAAAATTATCTAAGAATCACCATTAACATCTAATTCCCTCTCATAATAACTTAAATAACACTTGTTATGCTTGCTTGTCCTTTAGTTTCATTGTTCTTCCTTTCCATACTTTCTCTAATGTTAAAATGCTTCATGATTGCTCTAAGTGTGGAATAGTATGAGGGAATAGAGAGAGTTCCTAAAATGAACTGAAAAAAGTTTAACCAACCAAAAGCTATGAACTAGTCCACAAAAACCTCATTTATCATTGAGGCCTCTATTTTCTTCAATTTCCTTTATTTTTTCATTAATTTTCCATTCATGCAAACTTGTGACAAATCATATCCCTTTTCTTTTTTCTTTCATTTTTTTCATAAATAAATGAAAATTAATGCCTCTTTATCTTTTCGAGTTTCCTTAGCCATAATAAATAGAAATGAAACCCACTAGGATATTTTTCCCATCATTCATCTTGGAATACATGTCCCATGACCTAGGTCATATTCTTTTTCCTTTATTAACTTTACTAAATGAACTTTTAACTCTAGGCTATTACAAACCCATCCCCTTAGGGGAACACCATCCTCGGTGTTCTATGATACCTATGACCAACAATAATACTAAAAACCAAAACATATTTCCCATGGAGCTTTATAATTGTGCTGAATGCAATATTTACAATGAACAACCTGCCAAAAATCAAAACCAACATGGAAAGCATGATAACATGAAAACCATATTGCTTATTGGAGCTTTATAACATATCTCATTGTGGTAGTTAAAAGAAAAATCATATATAGATATATACATATACCATAACTCCTTTGTCTCAATTCACAAATAATGAAGGATACATAGTCCGCATCTGATTGACCATCTCCACTGTAGCTTTATCCCATCCAAAGTGCTTCCTCTGCACTTAAATTTAGTTGATTGCATAGTTCTGAATCATGAGTTGTTTCATCTACAATATGCTTTTACTTTCTGGCTTTAATTTTCCTTCTCGCTCGAGGTGCAATACATACCATTCAATCACATCGTCAACTTACTTGACATATATTTTAAACAATCAAACATGGAAAACATCATGGACATTCACTATTGGAGGTAGTGCAAGTATCTAGGCCACTTGTCCAATCCTATCAAGGATCTCAAAAGGCCCACAATGCCGAGGTGCTAACTTGGAACATGACCCAGTCCTCAAGGAGCTCCTCCTACGCTTCAAGCATAAGTATACATGTTTCCTAGACTCAAACTCTTTAAACACCCTAAGTTGATCTACATAGCTCTTTTTCCCACCCTATGATACCTTTATATTCTTCTTGATAACTTGCATTTATTGTTTCATCTCTGCAAACATGTCTGGTTCATTAAATACCTTGTTCAGTGGATCACTCGAGCTAACAAGATTATTACAACTACCCTCGTAAATTTCGTGAAACATATTCATCCATAAGGAATTATGATATCCATTATTGTATACAAACTCTATGAGTGGAAGATACTCTTCTCACTTCCTCTATTGGTGCTATCACTCAAAAAATGATCACCTAGTCATTCTTTAATAGGTGGATCTAAATAATCCAGGCATGATTAATTTTATCATGGAAAAATTAGCTTTCACAATAAGAAATAATTTAGTAAACTATTTTTCTAAATTAGTTCTTTTTAAAATTCAAAAACCTCATGAGAATAACCAAATAAATAATTATTTATGATATTTTCCCTACAAATAATTATTAATTCAAATTAAATAATAAAATAACTTCAATTACTTCTTAATGGAAACTATAAAAGAGAGATCTACAACTCTTTCAAATTCTCAATATAAAATTTATGTGTTGGATTTTAAATATTATTAATAACAAAAAAATTCAATATGTTCATTTTACAGTCATTTTAAATAAAATATTTCAAATGCCAACTATGTATGTATTGTATAAATTTAGACATTTTTTATGGTCAAATGTTTCAAACAATGTTACTATTCTACATTTTATCCCATATTAAGAGAAATGTTTAGTGAATTTTGTTTTTGTAGTTTACACTATACATTTTCATATATATCCATTTTAACTACAGATTTATTACTAAAAGCACATAAAAATCATTTTGAAGTTTTAGGTTATAAATATTTTTAGGTTGTAAAAGTGATTTGCTTCAAGTAATTATATCCACATAAAATATTTCTAATTAGGTGGTTAATATAGATCTATATAATGATCTATATTATTAATTATAGTATGAAAATAATTTTAAAAAAAAATCACTATTTCACATTTATGGAATTCACTAAATATTTTTAAATTAAATACTGTTTAAAAAATTTAAATTATATGCATTATTTATTTTTATTTATGATGATAATTTGTAATATTTTATGAGTAATATTTAATGGTAAATATAAATAATTTGATACTAATTTAATATAATATAGATACATTTCCAATATATTTTCTATTAGGTTTATGAAATTGTATGTAGGAGTTAATTTGGTAAATACCAAATTATTTTATTTAAAATTGTTTAAATTTAATGGTAAGAAATTTCACAATACAATAATGAAATATATGATATATGTATGTTTAAAATTATGTTGATCTAAAGATGCATATTCTATGGGGAAAAGGTATTTCATTTTATTTTTGGAAAAATTATTCAAGAAATCAGTATGATTATGATAATGATTTTGAAGTCGTATTTATTTGTGATATTCATTGTAATGTATTTATCTTTGTTTTTTAAGTTTGTAATTAAATTTTCAATTTTCGAAAATAGTTGTATTTTATAATATTTTTAATTAAAAATATTTATATAAAAATATTTATAAAAAAATTATACTTTGTATTTATAGATTTTATAACAAATTTTAATTATTTTTAATATTATATTTTGTATTATTAATTAATTTACTATGTTAAAGGTGTTCCTTAATTTAGTATGGAAATATGTCATGATATCATGTACTATACTTTATGTTATCTAAACATTTTGGCTTAGTCAAATTACATTAAAAATCAATAAAAAAATAGAATATAGTCAATTTATAGTAAGCATTTTTTGGTGTCATTTTTCACAATATATTTCTCTAAGGTAGCTTATTTAAAAGACATAAATTTCCTTGAGCTATTAAGCTTCAAGGGTGTTGTAAAATGATATTAGGTAATAGTCTTCCTCTAGCGATAACTCCTACACCAATTCTACCATAAACTTTTTGTATTAAATTATGTCTTGCATTCATTTCAATAAAAAAAATAGCTTCTTTTTTTTTCATCTCTAACCTAATTATATATATATATATATATATATATATATATATATATTAAAAAATAAAGTTCTCTTTAATTTTAATCAAAATCTCATAAATATTTTAAGAAAAATATTTTTAAATTGTGAGGATTTTCATTATGCTTTTCACTATGCTCAATACGTTTGGGCATTCAAAACTATATAACCTTGAATTAGAAATGTATATAATTGCTAAAATAAACTGGGAGTTTCCAGTGGTATTATATTATAACTCTTATGGCAAAAAAATGTGGCCAAAATGCTAATTTAATAAAACACCAACAAATTGTAATTTCATCTTAAACCATAGTAAGTGGGAGTATCATTTCTCAAGATAAAATGCATAGAATTGCTAAAATAATTTGGGTGTTTCCAATGATATTATATTATAGTTGTTATCACAAGAATTGTTAGCAAACTTCTAGTTTAATAAAAGAAAAATATGCAGGATTAATGTTTCCTATTTTATTATTCCATGAACATGATTGTGTAAACATAAGGGTATTGATATATTGATTAGGGTTTTACCTATACATGAGTTTCCTTTTCGGTCATTTCCAAATCCAAAAACTTCTCTGGAACGATTTATAAGTATCGTTGAAACCTCATAGATTTTTTGTATTTAAAAAAAAATAGAATTTATAAAATTTTATAATAATTTAAATTTAAATTATTTACTGAATATTTAATTTTAGTGAATATCATTCTTTATACTATATATATTATTAAAAATAAAAAAAAAATTCAATTAAACTATTTAATTTTGTTTTTTATTATTTTTTTAATATTATATATATATATGGAGAAAATATATGTAATTTCTAATTAATTATAATATTTAAAAATAAATTGTTATGAAATGTTTTTTTTTGTTAAATAAAATGTGCAAAAACTAACGTAGTTTTAAATATTAATCTTGATACAAGGCTAAAAGGGTTTTTAAGTGAAACTCAATAGAAACACCTACCCCAATATACAAATTTTTTTGTCTAATTTCTTTCTAAAAAATTTCAATATCATAACACATTTAAATTCCATTTTCCACTACTTTTGATTTGATATAGTCATATTTCTTGTTTTTCTTTGTGAAATATTTTTTTTCTTTCTCCCAATAGTAATATCCTTTTTCTTTTTTCCCGACTATAATACCGCCTATTTTCAACTTTTATGTTGTGAAAATAAGACCAAGGTATAGGTGGATCTATGGAAAAATTATGTTATGGACATAATTATTTTAAGTTGGTAATTATTTATGAAAGAAATGTCGATATTATAAATACAAAGTAATTGAGATTCAGAAATTCTTATCTATGAGGATGGAATAGAATTTCAAACTTTTCCAAAATTCTCTAGAGAATCCTTCGAGAAAATTAAATAAATAATTAAATTAGATGAGAGAAAAATATCTAATAAAAGCCATAGTAAAGTGGAAATTTACTTGGAAGAGGTAAGAAACATTGTGTTGACTAAAAGAAAGTTTAAAGTAATATTTTGTGGAAAAAACAAAAGAAAAGTCTAGCCTATGGGAAACTAGAAACAACAACCCATAATAATAGGACTCCTTATGGAAACTTGTTGAGGGACAGAAAGCCTAAAAGTATCATAATTACTGTGACAAGAGGTTGTCAACACTATGGAATATTGGTCTCTGCTCGGGGGAGAGCTCCAAGGAGAAGCTCATGGTTGGATGGAAAATGCGTCTTTACAAATTGGTATGTTATGTGATGAGGTTTTATATTAAACTTATGATGTTGTTAGGAATGGCTAGATTAGAATTATGGTTTAAATTATTAAAAAATATTCTACCTTGAGAGTATGAAGTTGTAATATGCTAAAAATTTATATCTGTTTTTCCATACACCTTATTAGACTATAGGTGATCGTGTTATGTACAATTGGGGTGCAAATAGTTAATAAAATATTTGGTAATTAGTTGCTTATTTTACTGTGTCCAAATTGTAATTAAATACAATAAAGATATTGTCTTCTTACACAAACTAAGATACTGAAAGCATATATAATCATAGTCTGTGAAATATAAACCAAAGTGGGTTATGTTCTCATAAACAGTAATATGTATACATGCATAGATAAATTAAAGTAAGCATTTCAGCCAAAAAACACTCGAAATTTTAAATACATCTAAGTGAAAAAGATTAATAAATGCAAAAATTTCTAGTAAAACACTAAGTGGGCAACCATTATAAACGAGAGACTTCTCGATAATTATGAAAGTATATTAAATAATGAAAAACTAGAAGAGGAATTACGCCTCTGAAAATTTGAATCAATTACATGAATAAGATAACTCGGAATTTCAAATATTAAATAAATAAACTGTCTAAGTACAAAAATTCTCAAATATCCTTGGGAATCTCGCTATCACACACACACACACACACACATATAACTAATTGAAATATTAGGAATATTACATCAATATAAATTATTGTAATATACCAAGCATGGTCTTGACACATAAACTTGAAAAAACTGGACTATTCTAAATGCTAGAAGAAGAACCATGCTAGTACAGTAGGAAACGGACCTGAGAAGGAAGGTAAATGGTAAGTCTCAAGAGAATAGGAAGTAGTTGTGTCATGAAAATCAATGAAAAGGTAAAGGGGCATACACACAAGAGAATATGTGAATTTTATATGAAAAATAAAAACAATTAATAACAAAGTAATACACTTTCTAAGATATAAGCATAATTTTCTAAGTATATTGTACCATCTTTGAGTTTCTCAACCTACACCTACAAATTGAGAATGTTATAAATATTATCGTTTTCAATATGTACATCGAAAAATTATAAACATGGACTAGATAATATTTGAATAGATTGTACTAACCTGACGAAGAGAGGATATCTTCTTTTGGATCACGTGTCTGGATCTAAGAAAAATGGATAACCTGGGTGACATTAACTCATATTAAAACTTAGCAAATGAATTGGAACCAATATGGAAGATAACGAATTTTCAAACCAAAATTCATTTACATCAGTAAGTAATAAATGGAATTGACTCATAATTTGGTCTGTGTTAGGAGACTGCATATTACCTTAAGGGGAAGAACCCCAATAAAATTTACACATTTTTTATAAGCAAAATAAGGGTAAGAGGAATTACCAGAAGTGCTAACAGAACTATTGTGAACCGAACAAGTGAGAGAAAACCCTAGATTTCAATGGTAATTTATAAATAAATGCAACAAGGTAACAACTCATATAAGCCTAATTCTTATGCTTCAAAGTCTTGAATAGTAAATGAAATCTACTTTCTATATAACACTAAGAAGAAGGGTAAGAAAATTATCTTTAATATAACTTAAATAAGGAATGATATTATTAATACCGTGAGGAATCCAGTTTGGTTGAAAAATAACCAGATACACAAAGGTTATGCGTAATAAACAAATACACACATAACTCAGAATTTGTTGTGTGTAAACATAGAAAGTGGATCCTTTAGTAAAACATAACATTATTATTGAATTGAGGAATAGAGGATATGCCTCATGCAATCCTAAAATAACACCATTCAACATTATTGATATACAGAATGAAGAAATTCTAAGATCTGGGTAATACACTATCATATCATGAAACAAAGAATTTAGAGATAAACACAATACAAACCTAATAGTAAAGAAACTATAATAAACTCTGAAAAATACAAGTATCTCTTTCATACAACTAGTGGTCAATGTGCATAACAGAGAGTTACTGTGGCTACCCACATAGATCATATTTCAAGGTAAGAACCCCAATTCTATGTAAGGAAAATAATCAAAATACTTGAATGAAATCATTACGATGTAGAACCTAGATCTTCACTAAGCAGCATAGCCATATTTTTGTTATGAAAGAAAATTATTGAAATAGCTAATGAAGAGAGCCAAGTAGATCCAAGATCCATGTTGACCTGAGTGATATCGAGCCACACTAATCCAAGTGATTCTAGTGGAAAGATGCAACCCTGCAACTTAAATGAATAATATGGGGTTCTTGGCAGAGAAGGTATTGCATATAAAAAAACATTATAAATTAGAACTCAACCATGGAAACATGGCCATTATACAGAGAAGTAATTAAAATAAAATTTATGAACTGGAATTAAAACCCCAATGCCAAATTTTCATTACGAAATATGGAAGGGAAGAGGAGTAAAACACTCATAAATTCCAAACAAATATAATTGATGGAGAAAGAACTTGCAAACAACATAGAAAGTAGCAAAATGAAATTGATGGAAGGACGATTTTCACGCAGATCAGGTAATTCATACGATGAGATATGAAAGGCAACAAACCCAAAACATTTCGAGTAGAGGAGCACCCTAAAGCCACATTCAGAAAAAACACTACTTATATTAATGAAACCCAGAAAATTCTCAACTGAACAAGAGAGAAATTACCACACCCATGAGGGAATTCGAAAGAATCCTACCTCTTCTACAATGAATAAGGATTGTGGGATGGTTGAAGAAGTGTCATCGCAACACAGAGAAGAGGAGGCAGTTTATCCACGTCTATTTATGGAGGATAGAGGATGCCACTATGAAAACACACAAAAAAACCCATAAGAAGAGAGCTAAAAATAATAAACGAAATGCATGATTTAAACAAATGTAGGGGTAGCATCGTTTACCTCAAGGGAAAATGAGTAATCCGGTTGAATTGTTGTGCAACCTCCCTGCCAAAATGAACCAAATCTCAATTGCAAAAAAAAAGATAAGTCATAGCATTCAAATAAACAAAACACCTAAATTTTCTTACCTATGAGGGCTTGGAGACAAAGCACTCTGCTGTGTCAAGTTTCACGATAGTCCTAAGAAAAAAATGGAGGAATCACCCACACAAGCTCTAGAAGACATTCTTCTTGGTCGTGCTATGGAGTTAGAGCTCTAGCTATGATAAGGATGGACAAATCAAGCGCAGGGCCTCTTAAACATACTTGAACGTCAGTTATGGAGGAAGAGCTCCACAGAGACAGACGGCCACCAAATGAAAAATGAAATGTCGAAATGAGATAGAGACACGTAGGTAAAAACACTTAGGGTTTTCACAACTCATTGTAACCATCGATTCATCTTAATTTGATCCAAAACATCCATGTGGAACCTCGATATGAGCCTAAGGGAAATGTGAGAACATTTGACCCTTCCCACATGGAGATGAGTGCAATGGAAAATTCATTAGGTGGGGTACTCCAATAAATTTGAATTTAAAAATATGGTGGTAGAATATAAACTTTATTACTTACCTTATGATAACGAAATAAGTATGCATTAAGGGTAGTAAGAGGTGTAAATATTATGTAGCTTAATATAGGGGTATCTATATTAATGTAGGATTTGGAATATAATTTCAATGAGACCAAAGGTTAGTTGGTTAGAGTGATTGATTAGGATAGAAATTAATAATGTAGAAGGTTACATTAGTTAAAATTATATGTAATGGTATGTTAGACATGAATCATATGTAGAGTGTGAATGAGAAGGTAAGAGTATGGGAATGTTAATAGATAGGTTAATGAATATGAGGAATACTTTAACCATGTTAATTATGAATAAATATTTAAATGTGATAAATTAACTATAAACATAGCAAAGATATCATTGGGATAAGATATTAAAGAGACATGTGATGGCCAATCACAGAGTTAAGTTTAAAAAAAAAATGGAGACATTACACCAACTTGAATCAACTTGTGTTTTCTAGTAATTCTAGCAAGTCATTGTTTTGCAAGTGAGCATTGTTATTTTTGAATTCTTTCTCATCCCCCACATATGCCGAAGAAGCTTCCTTGAAGAGTTATTCCATGTGAATTTAAGAGTTGATCCATTTTCCATTAAGGTTGGTTATTTTTCCACTTTCCCTAAATCCTAAGCATCCTCACTAGCATGAATTGTTTCGTACCTATTTTTTTTTACCTTTGATGCATTTCTTTGACAACATATCCTTCATTTTTATCTTCTCATTATTTTGTATACTAATGTTATTCTTGTTATTCTTCTATGTATATGGTTTATAGATCTCTTTGTCCTAGTTTCCACCATTTGAATCTTATATTTCCAATATTTATTGTTCTCCAAACACTTGGAGTTTTTTTTTATTACATGTCATGTTCCATAACAAATTGTACATGTGAATGAAAAATTTCCATAATGAATGATTTTAACTCAAACATAGTGTGGAGCCCTCAAATTAATCTAAGTGGAAAATCTATAATGACTCCTATTGAATGAAATCTGATTATTAGCATAAATATGAGACATTTTCATGCTAGCTAAATATGACTGCATGTCATGTATTGTACTAGTATACATACTAGTTTAAATTTTATTGATTTTATAAAAATTATTAAGCTTAGTGTAAATGAATTTCTTGTTTAAATTATTAATCAATACCTACTTATCAAAGAATACAATAAAATATATTAATATAATATTCATTAATAAAATTTATGCATAAAACATGTCAATGAGTGTTAAAATAAATCCTCTATAAATATTGTCTACTCTAGTAATAATTAAAAGCTCATTTAATATATGTAGGTCACTTAATCTAGTATTATTATATGCATTTTTATGGATAAGGTCAAGGTTGACGGAAAAATTGGTAGGTGGGGATTTTTATTGGAGGGAAAAACCCTTATTATATAGATATATGTAAAATTGGAAGGGGGGTTTATTTTACATTGGAAATTTGGAGTGGGGAGAAAAATTGAGAATATTGTTGAGAAGCTCGGTGAACTGGAGAAAACATGAGGGAAAAACCTTGGCGCTTATGATTTTGGCCATAGACCTACAATATTTTGGTTTTGTTCGTGGAGTTTCGAGCACCAGGGCTAGAATACTTTGATCCTTGAAACTTCTTGGCCTAGGAGCTAGAGAGGCTAGCCCTGGATCAGCTAGGAGGAATGGATCGGTTTGTATGTGGGAATTGAGGACTTAGATTCCACCATAGATCCATGTTTTCAGAGGTATGTGCCTATGTCTCATTTGTTATCTTTAATAATGAGCTTGATTTTAAATGAAATATGTTTGATATAAAGGAAAAGTTAATATTAGGTAGATTAGCAAAATATTTTTTGATGTCTATCTCCACACATATTCCAACATATGAGTAGATACAATGGTGTGGAAAATTTGATAAATACATGAGAGAAAAAGATAAAACAATAAAATATTATTAGTAATAGTAAACCATCTTAGTCATTCTTGAATGCAATAACCAATAACCTTTTTTTAAATCTCAAACATGAAAAAAATTCAAATTTTGAAGACCTCATTCAATTGCTAAACATGAAACAACAAAAGGAAAATATAACATAATAAATTTGCAAGACCCAAAACACTTGGAGGGCCCAACAATACATAGAAATTACTAAAAAATCCTTAAAAAACCATGGCTCCTTTAAAAAAAAAAAATTATCTCTGAAACTCTAATTTCTCCTAGTGATTTGATGTGTGCATGATTAATATTTAGGCATTATGATATATCAGAGTTTTATTTTAGTTTACATTTAATTTGTTTTAAAATGTCAAATTCAATGAGAGATAATTAGCTCAATCAAAATTTGTAACCATTGAAAAAATAATTTGTTAATAATTAATTAATTTTTTTTTTTCATTTTAGTTTTAATTTTTTTAAGGAAATTTCAGATCTAACCATAGGTAATTAGTTCAATAAAATTTCTTAAGAAATGACAAAATTTTTACTAATTATTAATAAGTGATATACACAAAAAACTATTAAATATTAGTAATGATATAAGCATTATAATAAATAGTTTCTAATTGTGCTCACTTGGTTTGATAATATTGATGAGAACTCGTTGTTGATTTTAATTGAATTGTTGTATTTCTTCATTATCTCTAAGATGACTTAATATTAAGGTTTTAGTTCATTGTAAAATAAGGGGTTCTCATACATGGTCGGTGCTTGGTTTTTTAGTGACTTTAAAAATATATTATCATCATTATTATTATATTTCAAATGATTGTAAATAAATGAAGTATCTTAATGTTGTTGAAAGTTGTGCTTGTGTAAGGGCATTAGAGATATCAATGTAGTGATGAATGTAAAGAGCATTGGTTGATGCTTATATTGTTTTAGCTTTGGACATAGTTTTAAATTTTTTCATTAGAGTAAGATGGAGTTTAATGAGTCTAAACAAAGAAGTATTTGATGGAATTTCATTGACAAAGAAGCAAAAATGAGTAATGATTTCAAAAATATCAAGTTTTTCATTTGAGATGCTCTTTTTTGAGCAATAACTACATATGTGAACTACTTATTTATATTCATTTGACATGCTAAATAGATTGGATTCAAACATATTATGAAACTGATATGCTTGCTAATATATATCTAGGAGATGATAGATCTCATTAATTAAAAGGATAAATGTAGAAGGTAATAAATATTCTAGGTCAATATATGTTTGCACCATTGAATCTAAATTTTTAAAAGATGAATTTGTAAAGATAGTGTTTTTCTATTTGTTGTTAGCAAGTATGGGTATCCATCTATTAAATAGTTAAATGATGACATAAATAGATCTACCGACACTCTGAAAAGTAGACCTTCTGTCTAAAATCACCAAAACGTCTCTGCCCATAATGGGAAACTAGAGGAATATCAAGTACGATGATTCATAAGACGAGTAGAAGAGCTAGAGCTCGAACCTGTAACCGATCGAACCTGCTAAGACTACAGATTATGTACATTATATGGCTAAAAGCCCACCGATAACTTAACGTAACAAAAGCATAGGGCACCTGATCACTCTCATTGTTGATTCTTCCCTCCCGAATTATCCGACTCTTACATTGTCATGAACTCCTCATCTTCTCCATTTGTGACATCTTCCAGCAGAAGCACACAGTCAGGAAATATAATAACCATATAACCTACCATCATCAAGGTGTCCTGCAGCTTTCTCAGTCTTTTTTCTAACGCTTCCTTGATGATGCAGAGGTTCTCTCCCGCCGCTTGCCCAATTCTCCTCCTCTCGCATATCAACTGCCCCAAGAGGATCTGTGTCCCCCACACCAGATGCACATTGCCCCCCCCCCCCCCATACTCCCTCCAAAAAGACTTAGCCAGGGCTTCATCCATTTTCAACATGGCGAAATCATCCTCATCGTCGTTCTCGGCAAAGAACCGAGCCTCCAAGTCAAGTCTACCTCCCCAATTATCCGACTAAGCACTGTGCCACCCTAATCCTCTGCCTCTAGATGCATCTCCTCTGCCACAGCCTTCTCCGCCCCCCACATAGTGGTGACCCTAATTCAGAAGACTTACCATTATTCCCTTCACGATGGAGAGTTGAAAAAAAACTACCGCTACCACCTGTTTCAGTTCTGAGACCCCTTCGCCTTTCTGCCCATCCACCCTGCTGCACTAGCCTAAAAAGGTTCTACCTTGTCCACTTTACGTCCTTTTAAACCCATATCTATCCCCACACCCTACTTTTCCTTCTTCCCTAGGCCCTCCGATGCCAATAACTCCATAGTCAAGCGAACTAGGAAAAATATGGTAACTTCGTCCCTCGGAACCCTACATTCCCATTACCCGTGCCTCCATTTTCCGATACTCCATACTGCTAATTGCTGTCACCATCCTTTCCTATCCTAATTTTTCATCATCTATCATGCTTTCACCCATGTCATTGCTTGCATGAAACTTACGTTCGTTTGACCTATAGGTTGGCACATGACACCCCTATTGCTGCGCATGGGCCTTGGTCACCTGCATCCAAGACTCCCATGATCCTTTCGTGCAATACTCTTTCATAGGTCCTTAAGTTTTGATTCATCTAGGTCACCCCACTTCCTTGAATGAATTTCTTTCCTCACCTTGACCCCATGGTTGGAAACTAGGTCTTCAAGGTTGTTAGCTTTTCTCCTTACATGATTAAGCTTGACCTTCGAGAGCCTCGTAAGAAGGAAACTCGGCCTTTCCAAACTATTTTCCATCTTCTAGTTCAAGGTAGCCTTGCTCACTTGGGACCCAGTTAGAAGTCTGTGGGTGAGATCAATAATGATCCTAGAGTCTCCCTCAATGATCAGAGGGAACCACTAATGATGGATTTCCAATTACTGTCTTGCCAACAACCCTTCCAACTTCGCTACATTGTTAGAGGTCTCTCCCAAGTAGCCCCAAGAGATTCCTTGTATCTCCCATTTGTTTTCCTATATTAATCTTCCATGCCTAGATGCCCCTCGGTTGCCTTTTGAGGCCCCATAAAAATTCAACTTGATCATCTGATCTTCAAGGGATCCCATGTGTCTAAGCTCAAAGATATACGAGGAACCTTACAATCCTTTCCAATATACTGCGTCGATTTCTAAACCTTCCATGCCTGAAGTATGTGAAGTTCCTCCAAATTGGTTTTAATCTGATCCGGCCCCCATCTATAGAGGGCCATGGTATCTCTAACATGGAATTGGATGCTTGCCAAAACTTCCTCTTCTGATCTCTTCTTGTCTTCAAATATACAATGATTCCTTTCCTTCCAAATTTCCCATAACAGGAACCCCGCGGTGAGCTCCCATATCTGATTTAATAGGTTACTCTTGAAGGGGTTTGCCTCCCATTTGATAATAGTGATCGTCAGAATTCTTGGGACCTGGTTGGACCTTTTGAAAATATTATCTCCCTTAAACCAAAATTTTGAGGTCCAGCTACACTCGTCGAACAAGTGGTTCATGGTTTTAGCAACTAAAAGGAATAGGAAACAAACTGAAGGGCCTACCACCCCCCTGTTGTGAAGGTTCTCCCAAGTAAACACTCTTTCATTTAGGAGCATCCATAAGAAGGTGGATATTTTGGGCCAAAGCCCTACATTCCACACTTTTCTCCATTTATTCTCAGATTGTGGCATGTGGTGTTTCCTAGCTATTCTGGAGGCTTCCTTGATGTTGAAACGACCTGGTGTTTTGTATCCCCATGTTATATTATCTCGTTGTTGACTCTTTTTTATATTTATTCCACTTAGCGCCCATATAAGTGGGCTCGTGTCTTCCTCCAGGCCGCATGTCATGAACCAATCCTCATTCTTCCACTTGCTATAAGAGTTTCCCTCGACATCCGAATCCTAGAAATCCTTGACCCTAGTTAGGCCTTCCCTTTGCAACTGTTCTTGAATACGTGGCATTTCCACCAACCCATGGATCCTTGGTAGTCATTTCCAAGCATCCGTGAATAAATTTTCCTCGCCTCCATCCCCTATCTCCCAGAATTTGTGCTCTTTGACTATGTTGCAATTGGCATTATCTGCCCTCTAGATTATGGATCCTGAGGGGTCCTCATTAAATCTAATCAGGTTTTGTATGTTCCAACATCTATCGTATTTATTTGTCCAAATATCGGCCCAAGGTTCTCACTTATTTGCAATCCATTGTCACTTTTTACCCCATCACTTGATTACTTACTTCCTGGTCCCTGAGCCCCACGCCTCTTGACTCCTTGGGGGGGCAGACTGTTTTTCAATCAACTAGGATCCATATTTTCTTGTTCTCAATGTTGCCCCAGAGGAAATTTCTCTAGATGGACCTAATTTTCTTAAGGACCTGTTTCAAATCCACAAGGAAAAGGAAGAGTTACATTAGCATGGCTTGAAGCACCGACTTCACTAGTGTTAGATGGCTAAGAAGGTTTAACGCTCGATGAGTCTAGTTATCTATTTTGGATGTCATCTTATCTAAGAGATTGTTCCAGGTACTATGCCCTGCCTTAGAGTCTGGAAGCGGGGCCCCCAAGTACTTTGTAGGGAAGGAACCTTCCAAGAAGTACAAGATTCTAATAATTTTTCTTCATGTGATCAGAGGAGTGTTGAAGAAATATACTTGAGATTTCCCTTCATTTACATCTAGGCCACTAGCTCTTTGGAATAATTCCAGGATTTCTTTTAAGCCTCGTGCCTCTTTAACCGTTGCCTGACCCATAAGCATTGTATTATCCATAAAATATTGGTGTGTATGGTGGGATGCCCCTCATTTAGCCCCAAGCCTCATATCTTCCCTTCCTCTTGGTTAGCCTTCAACATTTTGCCCAACCCTTTCACCATTAATATGAAGAGGAAAGGGAAAATAGGATCCCCTTGCCTAATTCACCTTGATACCTTGAAAGTATTTTAAGGAGAAACATTAACCAGAATATAGTAAAAATACGATGAAACTAGGTTTAGGACCTATTTTACCCAATCGTGGAAAAACCCAAAAACTTTTAACGTGTGCCTCATATATTTCCAGATCAATTTTTCATGGGCTTTTGCCATGTCAATTTTTATCATCATCCCTGAAAACCTGGAGATTTTCAGGGTGTGGATCACCTCACGAGTAAGGATGATTCGATCTAGAATTTCTCTCCCCTCCACAAAGCTAGCATGTTACGAAGAGATGAGCTTTCGGAGCAAGGGTTTTAATATATTTTCCATTACTTTCCTAATAATTTTATAGATTACATTACACAACTCTATCGGTCTGAACTTACAAGGTTCTTTCGCTCCATGCTCTTTGGGAATGAGGGTGAGGAAGGTTGAATTGCAAGCCTTCATGATTCTACTCATTTTGGGAGATTCCTTCACAATGTCCAACATTTCATCCTTCACTAATTCCCAACGGCTTTAAAAGAATTTGTTCGTCAACCCATCTGGGCCTGAAGCTTTTCCTCCTTCCATCTTCTTAACCGCTTCCTCCACCTATGCCATTACAACTCTACGCATCAGCATCTCATTATTCTCTATTGAGATCAAACAAGGTATGTTGGTGGTTATATTATCTATATTTGGACCTCTGTCTTCATTAGTCTCATAGAGAAACCACAAGAAGAAGTCATTAAGGCTCCTCTCTAGATATTTTTGTTTTTCCACATATGGACCAATAGAAATTTTTAATCAGGCTATGCAGTTTCTTTGACGATGTTGTATTGTAGCTTTGTGAAAGAAACTGGTATTCTTGTCCCCATCCTTAAGACAAAGGTGTATGGATTTCTGTTGCCATAATATCTCATCCTCCCTTTCCCATTGGGATAAATATAGGAGGAATCTGATTTCTATTTCCTTCTCCTCATCACTTTATCCAGCTTGCATCACTCGATGTTGTAGTTCTGCTATATGTCCTTCTATTTTCTGTTTCTCCTCTTGAATATTGTTTAAGGATTCTTTATTCCATCGCCTTAACCACTCTTTTATGTACTTGATTTTTTAATGTATGTAGTAAATTTTGGATTGTTAGGGGGACTCAAATTCTTCCCACCACTCCCTGATAAGGTTGTGGAAATTAGGGTGAGAGAGCTCTAATATCTCGAACCAAAAGGGTTGTTTCAGGTTCTCGCCTATTCTAACCCATTCTAGATATACTAGCTAGTGATGATCTGATCCTGCTGCTGGGAGGACTATGGCCCCAATCTCTCCTCCCCCTGTCAATACATATTCTGACACTAGGAACCAATCAAGCTAAGAGGAAATGTGTCGGGATCCTGCATGTTTGTTTTGATAGGTGAATAGGATGTTGGTATTTTTCACATCCACCAAGTTAAATTCCTCAATAACTTCATTGAATCATTCACTCATACTACTAAGGGCCCTAGTTTCCCCTTTTTTCTCCCCCAGATTCCTTATCAGATTTAAATCACCTCCTAAGATCCAATTCTTGTTCAGGGTCCCCCACCGAGTGCCTAAGATTTCAAATACCTTCTAAGAATGTCAGTTTCAAATCCATTTGTAATGGCCCATAGACATCTGACAACACCCCTCGAACAAAAATGCCCAGGACATGAAGGTGAGAAGAATGGGAGTGGCGATAGACCACAAAGTCCAGGAGGCATATAACCGACGGGTTCCATAAAATTAATATCCCTCCAACCATCCCTCTCACATACACTACCATAACTTCCAAGCCTTTCTAGATGAATCGACTGATCTTCTTTAATTCTTCTCTATTGCACTTTTTTTCTTGGATAAAGAGAAACGAAGGTTTCTCCACTTCTATTTTCTTTCTTATCATTCTTTTTTTTCAGTTGATTTCTACATCCTCTTAGATTCCAAGAAAGCACTTTCATAAGGAATTTTTTGATATGGCAAGAAAGGCATCCTCAATAGCTTGATATTGCCCCGATGCAACCAATATACCCCTTGCTTCTTGGATTCTCTGGGAATTTATATTTCTCCCTCTTAGTTTTCCTTCAGATACCTTTAAGGATTCTAAAACCACTCCTAATCTCTTCTAAATCTTGGATTTGATGATAGCTTCTCTTAATCGTGAAACTTGTTGGAAAGGTAAGTACCTTAATTCTGGGTCTGTGTAGGCCTGCTCGATTCCAGCTAGGTCTAACTCCCCTATGTCCATATCCTCAGTGTCCTACCCTTGTCTGGCATCCCCCCAGGTCATCTCCTCTTCGCTCTCCTCAAGAAATACCTTAGATATTGCTTCCTCATTTCCTTGCTCATTTTTGGTCAACTGAACACCAACCTCGTCACTGGTCCCTTCCTCACTAACCTTGTTCAGAGCCTCAAACTTCTTCTATGTTTGTGGTTTCTTATCCATTTTTAGCCCTGGGTTTCACTTTTCTTGTATTTTTCTTTTGACAACCTTCTCGAATCCTTCTGCATCCATCTCCCCATTGGTGTTATTTTCTATTACATGTGGGGAATTCATAAGGCATTCATGAAACAAGTGGCCATGTTCATGACAACACATGCATCTAAAAGGGATGTGCTCGTAGTCTATTTCTTTGGAGTATTTGTCATCATTCCACGTCAAATTCACTCCCTCTGTTAGTTCCTTCAAAATATATAGGTACATACAAATGCGAGCGTAGGATACATACCTCATTTTCCTGGTCTACTCAACCACCTTAATGAATGACCCCAAGGCATTGCCTATATCTTTTAGATTGTCCATATGCCAGAATTCTGTCAGGAGGGAGTAAAGTCTCAGCGAGACCGGGGCCACCGAGACATTCGGTTTTTCCAGATTGAATCGTTCCTTCCATAGGGTCAAATACAGTCATGCTGAGTTGTAGAAATAAGAACCTGCATCTCACACATTGTTTTTGTCTTCAAGGTTAAGAAATATTATCATAAAGAAGCCTTTAGCCCCTACCTGTAGGTCATAATTCCCTTTTGGTTTCCACATTGTGTGGATCCAGCATCTTAGTGTTTTTTCTAGCAGCCATATGCTGACAAATTTTCCTATTATGGAATGGTCTTTCATATATTGGATATGAGGTCCCATACCTTCCTATTTGAGTTGCACCTCGAGAATTTTCTATTTCTTAGGTAGGCATTGACCAAGGAGTCATGCCTCATTTGTTTTCCCTCCCTCATTCAGGTGTTCTCAAGCCTTCTCTTTCCGAGACCTTGCCATCCCTGAGTTATTTCTTTCCACCACCTGGTGCTCCTTTGCCGACGGGTCCATTGAGGTACCCCCCTCAACTGATGGATTCCCTACCATCATACGAGGCCTAGCAGGCTAAGAGGTGTTTCCTCCTTCCACTGTCACTGCGTGCAATCTCCTGCCTCAGTTCTCTGTGGCATAGGTCTCCTAACTCCGTAACTTTGAATTTGTTAAGATAGTGTTGTTGTGAAGGATATACAATATTTGTAGAAAGTCCTACTAAGAGGAATTAGAGTGATTTGTTTTTATAAACCTGATGGAAAAATATTTAAGCATTGTCATTAACTACTATGTCAATAGAAGAATTAATTTTGATGATATTAGAAGGTGCTCTTGATCTACTACTATGTCAATGGAAAAGACGTTAAATATAACTTTGATAATATTACAGGTTGCTCTTCATTTTTTATTTTATATCTATGATATCATTTTCTATATTATAAATTTCATTATTTTGTTTACCATATTTATAATATTAAATAATTCAAATATATTTATAATGAAAAGTTAAGTAATTGATGATAAATAATGAATCCAACCTTGTAATTCTAATTTTCATATCAAATTTATTACAAACCTTTGAATAAAAAATTATTGGATAAAAAATATAATTCTTATAATTAAATTAAATTAAATTAAATTATTATTTATTTATAAATTTTAAATTAAAGAATGCTTCATAATAAAAAAGATTTGTGGAGATAAAAATATTTGTGTAGATGCCTGCAGTTTTTTGGTATTCCTCTTTATTTAATAATAACTATAATTTAAATATTAAAACTCTAAAATATTTATTTCGTCTATTTTAATGTGAGATAAAATAAATATTATTTTGATGATCGTGTTTAAAGATATGGTTTATTGTGAGTGGGTAAGAAATAGTTGTACAAATAATATATGAACAAAGGTGGAGGGTTCTAGAGAATTGAATAAAGATATGGTTTATTGTGAGTGGGTAAGAAATAGTGTACAAATAATATATGAACAAAGGAGGAGGGTTCTAGATAATTGATGATTATATTTTAATGTGCAACATATATATCAATTCAACATCCTCTGAATTCTTTCTTAGAACTATCAGGGCTTTCCATGGAACAAAGGCCCCAAGCTAAGCTGGATCTCAAATGATGTTGATATTATATTTCTTGTTGAAAATTGGGAGCATGAAGAATATAAGGTCCCTAACATAGATGGTGTTGCACTATGGTATACCTGGAACAAGCGATCCTCCAGTAGAGGCATTGGGGGTATAGCTTGCTACATTAAGAATAACATCTCCCCCCATGCTAGGATTTATAAAAATGACCCTTACAACCAATATAGTTGGATTGAGAATACTAACATTAATGATAAAAAGACCTACATAGAAATCTGTTATTTCCCGGCCATTAATTCTAAAATCTATAAGAAAAAAAATCTAGATAAAAATAGTCCTTACAATTGTTTAGAGAATGATATTTCTAGCCTAAGGAATGAAGGTAATATCATTTTAATGGGTGACTTTAATGCTCGAACTTCAAGCAACCAAGATATTCTTCTAAGAAATCACTCCAACCCCAATCCTCTTTGGTTAGACGAAGACCTTACTCTGGCTAGTCGGTACAAAAGGAGCTCTAAAGACCTCGGGGATAATTTCTGGGTCGGAACTAGTCAAGCTTTGTAGTGCTCAGGATCTCATAATTTGCAACGGTCTAAAGAAGTGGCCCAATTCTAGCAAGATGACCTGCGTCCATGGGCTTGGCAGGAGCATGATAGACTATGTTATTTCCGATCTCCATTTATACAACTAAATAATAGATTTTGACATCTTAGACGACCACAAGCCTGACTCTGATCATAGGCCTTTACTCATAACTCTCAATTTTTTGATGCGTATAGATCCCATAGAAGATAATCCTTATAGTCAAAAGAACTTAATCTTTGATAGAAATAAAAACAATCTCTTTGTAAATGAATTAAAAACTAATTTGCTTCCTTTATCTAGTATAGAGAACATAGATGACCTCTATCATAATTTTACTACAACCCTCTCATATTCTATTAAAAATTTCTCAATTGAAGTATCAAGTAATAAAAAAAATAGCAAAACCAACCCATGGTTTGAAAAAGATTGTAAAAGTGCGAGGAGAGCAATTAAGGAAGCTGTTGATGAATCTCTCAAACTTAACAAGATAAAAATCTGCAAAGCCCTAACTAAAAGGAAAAAAAGGCAATATATTCGTAAAAGACAAGAGAATCTCTTATACCTCTCTAGGGTGGCTCCTAAGAAATTCTTGAGGCAGATTCTAACTAGGAAAACTAAAGATAATAATAAAATTGCTTTACACGACTGGAATTCCTATCTTAAAAGGCTTTATGAATCTCCAAATGCCAAGGATTTTGAAACCCTGCTCACAGTGAAAGAATTTTTCTCATTATAAGACATTGATTTTGGGGTTAAACGCCTGGAAATTGGGAAAGCTAAAGACATTCAAGGTTACCAGGAAGAAATCTTAAAAATTGGAGGTCTTGTCCTCATCCCCCACATCCACCAGGTTTTCAACCAAGTGGTCAAGAAAGGGTTCCCTAAACCTTGGAATCAGAGCCTCATTATCACTATTTTTAAAATTGGGGATACAAATAACACCTCTAATTATCGAACAATTACTATCACCCCTCCCTTAGCCAAGTTATATGGTATTATTTTGGAAAAGAAGTTGAGCATTTGGCTTGAAAGTGAAGGTAACCGGGCTAAATTCCAAGCGGGTTTTAGAAGGCAACGCTCAACAACGGACCACCTCATTACGTTTAGGATCATTATGGAAGAATTCCGCAATGATAAATCCAATCTCTTCTCTTTCTTTGAGGACTTTAGAAAGGCTTTCGATACAGTTCCTAGAAATAACCTATGGAATAGATTAGAAGAGATAAATGTTCCTTTCGAGCTAAGAGTGGTCGCTATAAGATTATATGAGAATGTAATTTCCAAGTTAAAGAGCAATGAGGGGTGGTTGAAAGATATTAAGTGTAATATCAGAGTTAAACAAGGTTTCCCCCTCTCCCCTACCCTATTTCGCATTTACATCGACAAGCTATAAGATTTTTTAGAGGAAGCAGGATGTGCTTGCACGATCTTAGCTGGGATAGTCATCATCCTTATTCTCTATGCTGACGATATTTTTTTTTTCGCAAGGTTCCCATTTGATCTTGATAAGCACTTTAGACTTCTTAAGGATTTCTACTCTACCATGGGTATGTCTGTTAACACTGACAAAATAAAAGTTATCATTATCAAATCCAAGAAGGACACTTACGCTAATTTTATGTATGACAATATTAACTTGGAGGAAGTGTCTTCTTACAAGTACCTAGGAATTGATATTCATGACAAGCTCAACTGGAACTATAGCATTCAGAAAAGGATTAATGGGGGGTGCAAAGCTTATTTTGGTCTTGAAAATAATTGTAAAACGACAAACCTCGTATTGTGGGATAGAAATAAGTTCCTCTTTGAAACTTTAGTCACTCTTGTTATCTTATATGGATGTCAGGTTTGGGGTTGTAGCATCTCTAGAGAATCTTGGAGAAATATTGAGCAAATCCACAAGCGTTTTATATCTTATAACCTTAAAATTAAAAGCAATACACCCTATCCTATTCTCCTTATAGAAGTGGGTCTTTCCCCTATCGAAAGCCTAGCTATGACTAGGCTTCTATTTTACAAGCACAAGCTCAATAACATAAGAGACTATAGACTTCCTAATCTAGCTTTAAATTCCATCCAAAACCACCTAAGGCTTAAACGAGGTTGGTATAAAGACACCAGGGCATGGTTAAACCATTGGGAGATGAACAAGAATTTTGCATTGCAAAACATCAATAACATTAAAAAAATTGTTACTTTAAGTTCAAAGAAAATTTGTGGTGTGAAAAACATCTAGCACCTAAAAGAAAATTAAGGTATTATAAGGAGGTCATCAACCCCACCTTAGAACATCAAAAGTATCTCTCTGTTTTAACTAGCTCAAAGAAGAAAATTAATATAGCAAAGATTAGAATGAACTCTCATGAGCTCCATAGTGAAACAATTCATTGGACAGTTCCTAAAACACCATGGATGGAAAGGATTTTCCATCTCTGTGAGAATATGAACATCAAGGATGAAAATCCCTTCCTCTTAGAGTGCCCCGCATACAACCACATTAGAGTTCAATTTCATAATATTTGTTGCATTACTGACCTTCCTTGCCTTTTAAGATGTCAAAATTATAGTGCGCTCAGGAGGCTTCTCTCCAAGATTTTTGAGCATAGGAATAAAATCTTAAATCAAATTAAATAACTCTTTTCTTTAGGTCCGATAGACAAAATATTGGTCTCACTAGACGTTAACCACCACCACCACCACCACCATCATCATCATATATATATATATATATATTTATTTAACTATTTTTTTCTTCAAAAAATATATATATCGGATTAATAAGATTTATATATATTTTGTATAATTATTCGTTAATTAAAATATATAATTAACAATTATTAATTAATTATTATTAATAAAAAATTATCTATATATAATTATTTTTAAATCTATATCAATAATTATAGTAACAAATATATATATATATATTTTCAAAAATATAATTTCAATGTAAATATTATTGTAATTAATAAAACATCTCTTCTTTACTATTACTGAGGAATTGCTTTCGTGGGCAAATATTAGCTCATTTCTAGCCAAATGCTAGCTAAACTTATGGAACAAAGGAGGTTCTAGATAATATGTATTATGAAGGCCCTTCACCTCAAAAAACCTCTGCCTAGGGTTATCCCCTACTGTGAAATAGGAATATATACACTATTATAAACACTATACCAAGGCTTTTCTCTGCAACATATTTGGTGAGCGCGAGAGATTGAAAATGGCCATGGCGAAGGTTTTTCTTGTGATCATATGCCTTGTGACCACAGTGATGGGTGCAATGGCCTATGACTACGGCGACCCACAATTGCTGGAACTGGTTCCACACAATGCCTACATTGTTTTTGGTCAACCTTTAGGCATTTGTTGTGTTTCTATTCAGAATCTTTACTCTGCATTACAGTCTGACACTGATTGGAAGGCATTTTACAACTGCGTTATTTGGTTCGGTACCCTGAGTGGTGGATACTACCGCGCTTCAGTTCCTACCGCTCTATCTCATCTTTACAATCTCCCTAATAGAGGAGACTGCCCTTACTGATAGGTCGCTCAACCCTCCACCATATATTATCCTCCTCCCTTTATTAATGGTCAACACACCTTTTTTTGTGGAAAATATCCAGCTTGTTGCAGAAATTAATGTGCATGGATATATATACTTATTATAACCCCTGGGCATTAAATACTGCCTAGAAAGCTGGATAAATCTTGCCCTCTTTTTTTTATTTTTATTTTTATTTTGAGATGTATTCCCATTATATTCCTCAGTTGCTATAATGAATTTGAGTGTTTTGTTTAACAGGCTATTCGTTGACTAGATTGGAGTGAGTTGGTTTGGTTGAGACATAGTAGTGTGTTGTTAGTCATGTTTTGCTGTATTTTTTTATCATTTTATTTTATCTTCAGTGTTTCTAACAAGCCCAGTGTGCTCCTAGTGTAAGGAAGTATGTACTCATCCTAGCAGGATGAAAAATCAAGTATATGTAAATGAGTGTATGCAATTATTAGATATAATAATCAATACATATGTTTTAAAATTTTAAGTGAATATTTTACATTAGGGAGATATGTAAATTTTCTTTATGTTCAATATCAAGGTGATATTTGTTCTTTCAAAAATAAAAATAAATATGATGGAGACAATAAAAATGAAAATAACATGTAATTTTTTTATGTTCAATATCAACTTGATATTTGTTTCTTCTAAAATAAAAATAAATATGATATAGGTAATAATAACAAAAATAAAAATAAATATACATGTTTGGTTATTTATTTTTTGGTGATATTAACCCATATTAAAACTTAGCAAATGAATTGGAACCAATACGGAAGATAAGGAATTGTAAAATAAAAATTTATATACATCAGTAAGTAATAAATGGAATTGACTCATAATTCGGTCTGTGTTAAGAGACAACATATTACCTTAAGGGGTAGAACCCCAATAAAGGTTACACATTTTTCATGAGCAACGTAAAGGTAAGAGAAATTATCGAAGGTGCTAACATAACTATTATGAACCGAACAAGTGAGAGAAAACCAAGGTTTCAATGGTAGTTTATAAATAAATGTAATAATGTAACAACTCATATAAGCCTAATTATTATGCTTCAAAGTCATGAATAATAAAGGAAATATACTTTCTATATAACACTAGCAAGAAAGGTAAGAAAAGTATCTTGAATATAACTTAAATAATGAATGGCATTAGTAATATCATAAGGAATCCAGTCTAGTTGAAACATAACCAGATACATAAAGCTTATGCGTAGTAAAAAAATACACACATAACTCAAAATATGTTGTGTGTAAACATAGAAAGTGGATCCTTTAGTAAAACATAACATGAATATTGAATTGAGGAACAGAGGATATGCCTCATGAAATCCTAAAATAACACCATTCAACATTATTGATATAAAGAATGAAGAAATTCTAATATCTAGGTAATACACTATCATATCATGAAACGAACAATTTAAAGATAAACACAATACAAACCTAATAGTAAAGAAACTATAATAAACTCTGAAAATTACAAGTATCTATGTCATATAGCTAGTGGTCAATGTGCATAATAGAGAGTTACTGTGGCTACCCACAGAGATCATATTTCAAGGTAAAAACCCCAATTCTTGGTAAGCAAAATAATCAAAATACTTGAATGAAATCATTACGATGTAAAACCTAGATCTTCACTAAGCAACGTAGCCATATTTTTGGTATGAAAGAAAATGATTGAACAAAATAATGAAGAGAGTCAAGCAGATCCAAGAGCCACACTGATCAAGGTGATACCGAGCCATGCTAAGCCAAGTGATTCCAGTGGAAAGATGCAACACTGCAACTTAAATGAATAATATGGGATTTTGGCAGAGAAGGTATTGAATATAAAAAAATTATTAGAAATTAGAACTCAACCATGGAAACATGGCCATTATACAAAGAAGTAACAAAAATAAAATTTATGAACTGGAATTAAAACCCCAATGCTAGATTTCCATTATGAAATTTGGAAGGGAAGAGGAGTAAAACCCTCATAAAATCAAAACAAATATAATTGATGGATAAAGAACATGCAAAAAACACATACAGTTGCAAAATGCAATTGCTGGAAGGACGATTTGCATGCAGATCAGGTAATTCATACGATGAGATATGAAAGGCAACAAACCCAAAACATTCGGGTAGAGGAGCACCCTAAAGCCACATTAAAAAAAAAACATTTATTATATTAACCACACCCCGAAAATTCCCAAGTGAACTAGAGAGAAATTACCAAACCCATGAGGGAATTCGAAAGAAGCCTACCTCTTCTGCGATGAATAAGGGTTGTGGGGTGGTTGAAGAAGTGTCATCACAATGAAGAGAACAGGAGGCAGTTTCTCCACGTCTTCGTATGGAGGATAGAGGATGCCACTATGAAAAGGCACAAAAAACACATAAGAAGAGAGCTAAAAATAATAAACGAAATGCATGATTTAAAAAAACGTAGGGGTAGCATTGTTTACGTCAAGGGAAAATGAGTAATCCAGTTGAGTTTTGGTGTAACCTCCGTGCAAAAATGAACCAAATATCATTTGCAAACAAAAAAGATAAGAGTCATAGCATTCAAATAAACAAAACACCTAAATTTTCTTCCTCAAAAAAATAATGGAGGAATCATGCACACAAGCTCTAGAAGAAATTCTTCTTGGTCGTGCCATGGAGTTAGAGCTCTAGCTATGATAAGGATGGAGGAATCAAGTGCAGGGCCTTTTAAAACATACTTGCAGGTCGGTTATGGAGGAAAAGATCCAAAGAGATAAACAGCCACAAAATGCAAAACTAAATTTCGAAATGAGATAGAGACACGTAGGTAAAAACACTTAGGGTTTTCAAAACTCATCGGAACCATTGATTCATCTTGTGTTGTTCCAAAACATCCATGTGGAACCTTGATATGAGTGTAAGGGCAATGTGAGGACATTTGACCCTTGCCACATGGAGATGAGTGCGATGGAAAAGTCATCGGGTGGGGTAATCCAATAAATTTGAATTTAAAACTATGGTGGTAGCATATAAAATTTAGTACTTACCTTATGACAGCCAAATAAATATTCATTAAGGGTAGTAAGAGGTGTAAATCATATGTAGCTTAATATAGGGGTATCTATATTAATGTAGGATTTTGAATATAATTTCAATGAGACCAAAGGTTAGTTGGTTAGAGTGATTGATTAGGATATAAATTATTAATGTAGAAGGTTACATTAGTTAAAATTTATATGTAAGGATATGTTAGACATAAATCAGATGTAGGGTGTGAATGAGGAGGTAAGGGTATGAGAATGTTAATAGATAGGTTAATCAATATGAGGAATACTTTAACCATGTTAATTATGACTAAAGATTTAAATGGGATAAATTAACTATAACCATAGAAGAGATGTCATTGGGATAAGATATTAAAGAGACATGTGATGACCAATCACATAGATAAGTATAAAAATAAATAAATAAAATGGAGATATTACACCAACTTGAATCAACTTGTGTTTTCTACTAATTCTATCAAGTCATTATTTTGCAAGTGAGCATTGTTATTTTTGAATTATTCCTCATCCCCCACATATTCTCAAGAAGATTCCTTTAAGCATTATTCCATGCAAATTTAAGAGTTGATCCATTTTCCATTAAGGTTGGTTGTTTTTCCACTTTCCCTAAATCCTAAGGATCCTCACTAGCATGAATTTTTTTCTACCTAATTTTTTTACCTTTGATGCATTTCTTTGACAACATATCCTTAATGTTTATCTTCTCTTTATTTCTTATACTAATGTTATTCTTCTATGTATACGATTTAGATATCTCTTTTTCCTATTTTCCACCTTTTGAGCCTTCTCTTTCCAATATTGATTGTTCCTTTTATTACATGTCTTGTTCCATAACAATTTGTACATGTCAATGAAACATTTCCATAATGTATGATTTTAACTCAAACATAGTGTGGAGCCCTCAAATTAATCTAAGTGGAAAAACTGTAATGACTTGTATTGAATGAAATATGATTATTAGCATAAATATGAGACATTTTCAAGCTAGCTAAATATGAATGCATGTCATGTATTGTACTAGTATACATACTAGTTTAATTTTTATTGATTTTATAAAAATGCTTAAGCTTAGGGTAAATGAATTTATTGTTTAAATTATTAATTAATACCTACTTATCAAAGAATACAATAAAATATATTAATATAATATTCATTAATAAAATTTATGCATAAAACATGTCAATGAGTGTTAAAATAAATACTTTAGAAATATTGTCTACTCTAGTAATAATTAAAAGCTCATTTAATATATCTAGGTCACTTACTCTAGTATTATTATATACATTTTTATGGATAAGGTCAAGGTTGACGGAAAAATTGGTAGGTGTGGCTTTTTATTGGAGGGAAGAAACCCTTATTATATAAATATATGTAAACTTATAAGGGGGGGTTTATTTTACACTTGAAATTTGGAGTGTGGGAGAAAAATTGAGAATATTGTTGAGAAGCTCGGTGAATTGGAGAAAAATTGAGGGAAAAACCTTGGTGCTTAGGATTTTGGCTATAGACCTAAAATATTTTGGTTTTTTTCATGGAGTTTTGAGCAACAGGGCTAGAATACTTTCATCCTCAAGATTTCTTGTCCTAGGAGCTAGAGAGGCTAGCCCTAGATTGACTAGGAGGAATGGATCAGTTTGTATGTGGGAATTGAGGAGTTAGATTCAACCACAGATCCATCATGTTTTCAGAGGTATGTGCATATGTCTCATTTGGTATCTTTAATAATGAACTTGATTTTGAATGAAATATGTTTGATATAAAGGAAAAGTTAATACTAGGTAGATTACCAAAACCTTTTTTGATGTCCATCTCCACACATATTCTAGCATATGAGTAGATAAAATGGTGCCGAAAATTTGATAAACGCATGCCAGAAAAATATAAAAAGATAAAATATTATTGGTAATAGTAAACCATATTAGGCATTCTTGGATGCAATAACCAATAACCTTTTTTTAAATCTCAAACATGACAAAAATTCAAATTCTGAAGACCTCATTCACTTGCTAAACATGAAACAACAAAAGGTAAATATAACACAATAAATTTGCAAGACCCAAAACTCTTGGAGGGCCCAAGAATACATATAAATTACCAAAAAATATTTAATATACCATATCTCCTTTAAAAAAAAAATTATCTCTGAAACTCTAATTTCTCCTAATGATTTGATGTGTCCATGATTAATATTTAGGCATTATGATATATCAGAGTTTTATTTTAGCTTATGTTTAATTTGTTTTAAAATGTCTAATTCAATGAGAGATAATTAGTTCAATCAAACTTTGTAACCATTGACAGAATAATTTGTTAATAATTAATTTTAATTTTTTTTCATCATTTTAGTTTTAATTTTTTTTAAGAAATTTCAGATCTAACCATAGGTAATTAGTTCAATCAAAATTCTTAAGAAATGAAAATTTTTTTACTAATTATTAAATAAGTGAGCTACACAAAAAATATTAAATATTAGTAATGATATAAGGATTATAATAAATAGTTTCTAAAATAATTATATAAATATACAAAAGTACAACTTCAATTGTGCTCACTTGGTTTGATAATATTGATCAGAACTCATTATTGATTTTAATTGAATTGTTTTATTTCTTCATTATCTCTAAGATGACTTAATATTAAGATTTTAATTCATTGTAAAATAAGGGGTTCTCATACATGGTCGGTGCTTGATTTTTTTAGTGACCTTAAAAATAAATTATCATCATTATTATTATATGTCAAATGATTGTAAATAAATGAAGTATCTTAATGTTGTTGAAAGTTGTGCTTGTGTAAGGGCATTATAGATATCAATGTAACCAGGAATGTAAAGAGCAATGGTCGATGTTTATATTGTTTTAGCTTTGGAGTTAATTTTAGCCTTTTGCATTAGAGTAAGATGGAGTTTAATGAGTCTAAACAAAGAATTATTTCATCGAATTTCATTGAAAAAGAATAAAAAATGAGTAATTATTTCAAAAATATCAAGTTTTTCATTTGAGATTCTCCTTTTTGAACAATAAATACATATGTAAACTACTTATTTATATTCATTTGACATGCTAAATAGATTGGATTCAAACATATTATGACATTAATATGCTTTCTAATATAGATCTAGGAGATGATAGATCACATTAATTAAAAGGAGAAATGTAGAAGGTAATAAATATTCTAGGTCAATATATGTTTACACCATTGAAGCTAAATATTTAAAAGATGAATTTCTAAAGAATTTGTTTTTCTATTTTTTGTCAGCAAGTATGGGTATCCATCTATTAAATAGTTAAATGATTACATAAATAGATCTGTTGCCACTCCGAAAAGCAGACCTTATGTCTAAAATTAACAAAAAATCTCTGCCCATTATGGGAAACTAGAGGAATGTCAAGTACAATGATGCCTAAAATGAGTAGAAGAGCTAAAGCTCGAACTTGTAACTGACTGAACCTACTAAGACTATGAAATATGTACATTATAGGGCTAAAATCCCACTGATAACTTAACGTAACAAAAACATAGGGCACCTGATCAGTGTCGGTGTTGATTCTTCCCTCCACAACTACCCGACTCTTGAATTCTCATGAATTCCTCCTCTTCTCCATCCATGACATCTCCCAGCAGAAGCACATAGTTAGGCAACATAATATCCATATAACCCACCATCATCAAGGTGTCCTGCATATTTCTGAGTCTTTTGTCTAACGCTTCCCTGATGATGTGGAGGTTCTCTCCCACTGCTTGTCCAATTCTCCTCCTCTCACATATCAGATGCCCTGGAGGATCCATGTCCCCCACACAATATGCACCTCGACCCCCCTCCCCATACTCCCTCCCTAGATACTTAGCCAGGGCTGACTCCATTTTCGACATGGCGTTATCATCCTCGTAGTCATTCTCAGCAAAGAACCAAGCCTCCAAGTCAAGTCTACCTCCCCAATTCTCCGGCTGAGCACCATGCCACCCTAATCCTCTGCCTCTCGATGCCTCTCCTTTTCCACAGCCTGCTCCGCACCCCGCAGAGTGGCGACCCTGATTCAGATGACCTACCATTCTTCCCTTCATGATGGAAAGTGGAGAAAACACTACTGCTACCATCTGTTTCACTTCTGAGACCCCTTCGCCTTTCTGCCTGTCCAGCCTACTGCACTAGGCTAAAAATATTCTACCTCATCTACTTTATGTCCCTATAAACCCATCTTGATCCCCACACTATACTTTTCCTTCTTCCTTAGGCCCTTAGATGCCAATAACTCCATAGTCGAGCGGACTGGGACAAATATGGTAACTCTCTCCCTTGGAACCCTACGTTCCTATTACTTGCGCCTCCATTTTCCGATACTAAATACTGCTAATCATTGTCACCATCCTTCCCCAGCCTAATTTTTCATCGTCTAGGATGCTTGCACCCATGTCGCTGCTTGCATCAAACTTACACGCGTTTGACCTCTAGGTTGGCATGTGACACCCCTCTTGCTGCCCATAGGCCTTGGTCACCCACATATGGGACTCCCATGATCCTTTCATGAAATAATCTTGCACAAGTCCTTAATTTTTTATTCATCTAGGTCTCCCCACTTCCTTGAATGAATTTCTTTCCCCACCTCAACCACATGGCTGGCAAGTAGGTCTTCAAGGCTATTAGTTTTTCTCCTTACATGATTAAGCTTGACCTCTAAGTGCCTCCTAAGAAGGAAACTTGGGCTTTCCAAACTATTTTCCATCTTCTAGTTCAAGGTAACCTTGCTCACTTGCGACCCAGTTAGAAGTCTGTCAGCGAGATCAATAATGATCCTAGAGTCTCCCTCAATGATCAGAGGGAACCACTAATGATGGTTTTCCAATTCTAGTCTGGCCATCAGCCCTTCCAGCTTGACTACATTGTTAGAGGTCTCTCCCAAGTAAACCCAAGAGATTCCTTGTATCTCGCCTTTGTTGTCCTGTATTAATCTGCCATGCCCAGATGCCCCTCGGTTTCCTTTCGAAGCCCCATAAAAATTCAGCTTGTTAACATCTGATATTCATAAGGATCCCATGTGTCTAAGCTCAAAGATATACCAAGAACCTTACAATCCTTTCCAATATACTTTGTCGATTTCTGAACCTTCCATGCCTGAAGCATGTGAAGTTCCTCCAAATTAGTTTTAATTTGATCCAGTCCCCATATCTTGAGGGCCATGGTTTCTCTAACATGGACTTGGATGCTTGCCAAAACTTCCTCTACCGATCTCTTCTTGTCTTGAAATATTCGATGATTATTTTCTTCCAGATTCCCCATAACAGGTAGCCCGGGGTGAGCTCCCATATATGATTTAACAGGTTACTCTTCAAGGGGTTTTCCTCCCAGTTGATAATAGTGCTCATCAGACTTCTTGGGAATCGGTTGGACCTTTTGAAAATATTATCTCACTTAAACCAAAATTTCGAGGTCCAGCTACACTCGTCGAATAAGTGGTTCATGGTTTTAGCAATTGAAAGCCATAGGAAACAAACTCAAGGGCCTGCCACCCCCCTGTTGTGAATTTTCTCCCAAGTCAACACTCTTTCTTTCAGGAGCATCCATAAGAAGGTGGATATTTTAGGCCAAAGCCCTAGGTTCGACACTTTTCTCCATTTCTTCTCTAATTGTGCCATGTGGTGTTTCCTAGCTATTCTGCAGGCTTCCTTGATGTTGAAATGACCAGGTGTTTTTTATCCCCATGTGATATTATCTCATTGTTGACTCTTTTTTATCTTTGTTTCACTTAGCACCCCTATAAGTGTGCTTGCGTCTTCCCCCAGGTCGCATGTCTTGAACCAATCCTCCTTTTTTCCATTTGTGATAAGGGTTTCCCTCGACATCTGAATCCTAGAAATCCTTGACCCTAGTCAGGCCTTCCCTTTGCAATTGTTCTTAAATACCTAGTGTTTCCACCAGCCCTGTTGTTTCCAAGCATCCAAAAATAAATTTTCCTCCCCTCCATCGCTTATCTTCCAGAATTTGTGCTCTTTAACTATGTTGCAATTGGAATTATCAACCCTCTAGATTATGGATCCTGAGGGGTCCTCATTAAATATAATCAAGTTTGTATGTTCCAACCTCTAGCTTATTTACTCGTCCAAAGATCGGCCCAAAGTTCTCGCTTATTCTCTATCCATCACCACCAAATTTTCGACCCCATCACTTGATTACTTACTTCCTAGTCCCTAAGCCCCATGCCTCCTGCCTCCTTGGAGAGCCACACTATTTTTCAATCAACCAGGATCTATTTTTTCTTTTTCTCAATGTTGCCCCACAGGAAATTTCTCTAGATGGACCTGATTTTTTTAAAGACCAATTTCGGAGCCGCAAGGACAAGGAAGAGGTACATCAGCATGGCCTGAAGCACCGAATTCACTAGTGTTAGATGGCTAGGAAGGTTTAACGCCCGATGATTCCAGTTATCTATTTTGGATGTCATTTTACCTTAGAGGTTGTTCTAGGTACTATGCCCTACCTTAGAGTCCGGAAGCGGGGCCCCTAAGTACTTTGAAGGGAGGGAACCTTCCAGGAAGCACAAGATTCTAATTATTTTTCTTTGTGTGATCAGAGGATTGTTGAAGAAATATACATGATATTTCCCTTCATTTACATCTAGGCCACTAGCTCTTTTGAATAATTCCAGGATTTCTTTTAAGCCTTGCACCTATTTAACCGTTTCCTGACCCATTAGCATTATATTATCCACAAAATGTTCGTGTGTATGGTGGGATGCCCCCTCATTTAGCCCCAAGCCTTAGGTCCTCTCTTCCTCTTGGTTAGCCTTCAACGTTCTGCCCAACCCTTTCGCCATCAATATGAAGAGGAAAGTGGAAATAGGATCCCATTTCCTAATTCCCCTTGATATTTTGAAAGTATTTGAAGGAGAACCATTAACCAGAATATAGTAAAAATCTAATGAAACTAGGTTTAGGACCCATTTTACCCAATGGTGGCAAAACCCAAAAACTTTTAATGTGTGCCTCATATATTTCTAGATCAATTTGTCATAGCCTTTGGCCATGTCAATTTTTATCATCATCCTCAAAAACTTGGATATTTTCAGGGTGTGGATGACCTCACGGGTAAGGATGATTCCATCCAAAAATTTTCTCCCCTCCACAAAGCTAGCTTGTTATGAGGAGATGAGCTTTGGGAGCAAGGGTTTTCATCTATTTTCCATTAATTTCCTAATAATTTTATAGATTACATTACACAATGCTATTGGCCTAAACTTAAGAGGTTCTTCTACTCCATTCTCTTTGGGAATAAGGGTGAGGAAGGTTCAGTTGAAAGCCTTCATGATTCTACCCGTTTTTAGAGATTCCTCCACAATGTCCAGTAGTTCATCCTTCACTAATTCTGAGCAGCTTTGAAATAATTTTTTCACAAACCCATCTCGGCCCGAGGCTTTTCCTCCTTCCATCTTCTTAACCACTTCCTCCACCTATGCGATTGCAACTTTGCGCATCAGCATCTCGTTATTCTCTGTCGAGATTAGACGGGGTATGTTGGAGGTTATCTTATCTATATTTGGACCTCTATCTTCCTTAATCTCATAGATAAACCGCGAGAAGAAGTCGTTAAGGATCCTCCCTAGATATTCTTGTTTTTCCACATATTGACCATTGGAAATTTTTAATCAGGCTATGTAGTTTCTTTGATAATGTCGTATTGTAGCTTTGTGAAAGAAATTGGTATTCTTTCCCATCATTGAGACAAAGGTTTATGGATTTCTTCTGCCATAATATCTCCTCCTTCCTTTCCCATTGGGATAAATACAGGAGGAATCTGGTTTATGTTTCCTTCTCCTCATCACTGTATCCACCTTGCATCACTCGATGTTGTAGTTCTGTTATCTGTCCTTCTATTCTCTATTTATCCTCTTGAGTATTGCTGAAGGATCCTTTATTGCATCGCCTCAACCACTCTTTTATGTACTTGAGTTTCTAATGTAGGCAATACATTTTGGATCATTAAGGGGACTCAAATTCTTCCCACCACTCCCTGATAAGGTTGTGGAAATTAGGGTGAGAGAGCTAGAATCTCTCAAACCAAAAGGGTCATTTCAGGTTCTCACCTATTCGAAGCCATTCTAGATATACTAGCTAGTGATGATCTGATCCTGCTACTGGGAGGACTATGGCCGCAATCTCTCGTCCCCCTGTGAATACATATTCTGACACTAGGAACCAATTAAGCCAAGAGGCAATGTGTCGGGATCCTGCACGTTTGTTTTAATAAGTGAATAGGCTGATGGTAGTTTTCACATCCACCAAGTGCAATTCCTCAATAACTTCATTGAATCATTCACTCATACTACTAAGGGTCATGATTTCCCATTCTCCCCCCCCCAGATTCCTTATCAGATTGAAATCACCTCCTAAGATCCAATGCTTGTCTGGGGTCCCCCACCGAGTGCCTAAGATTTCAAATACCTTCTAACAATGTCTGTTTCAAATCAATTTGTAATGGCCCATAGAAATTTGACATAACCCCTTGAACAAATATGCCCAGGACATGAAGGTGAGCATAATGGGAGTTGGGATAGAACACAAAGTCTAGGAGGCATATAACCAACTAGTTCCACAAAATTCATATCCCTCCGACGATCCCTCTCACATCCACTGCCATAACTTCTGAGCCTTTCTAGATAAATTGACTAGTCTTCTTCATTTCTTCGCTATTGCACTTTGTTTCTTTGATAAAGAGAAAAGAAGGTTTCTCAACTTCTATTTTCCTTCTTATCATTATTTTTTTTTCAATTGACTTTTACATCCTCTTACATTCCAAGAAAGCACTTTCATAAGGATTTTTTTGATATGGAAAGAAAGGCATCCTCAATAGTTGGATATTGCCTCAATGCAACCAATATGCCCCCCGCGTCTTGGATTCTCTCGGAATTTCTATGTCTCCCTCTTATTTTTCCTTCAGAGACCTTTAAGGATTTTGAAACCACTCCTAATCTCTTCAAAATCGTGGATTTGATGATAGATTCTCTTAATAGTGCAACTTGTTGAAAAGGTAAGTAAACTAATTCTAGGTCTTCGCAGGCTTGCTCGATTCCAGCTAGATCTAACTCCCCTGTGTCCATATCCTCTGTGTCCTCCCCTTGTCTGTCATCCCCCTAGGTCATCTCCTCTTCGATCTCCTAAGGAAATACCTTAGATATTGCTTCCTCATTTCCTTGGTCATTTTTGGTCAACTGAACACCAACCTCGTCACTGGACCCTTCCTCGCTAACCTTGTTCAGAGCCTCAAAATTGTTTTGTGTTTGTGGTTTCTTATCCATTTTTAGCCCTAGGTTTCTCTTTTCCTGTATTTTTTCTTTGACAAACTTCTCGAATCCTTCTGCATCCATCTCCCCATTGGTGTTATTTGCTATTACATCTGGGGAATTCAGAAGGCATTCGTGAAACAAGTGACCATGTTCATGAAATCACATGCATCTAAAAGGCATGTGCTTGTATTCTATCTCTTGGAAGAAGTTGTCATCGTTCCATGTCAAATTCACTCCCTCCATTAGTTCCTTCAAAATATCTAGGTACATACAAATGCGAGCATAGAATACATACCTCATTTTCCTAGTCTGCTCAGCAACCTCGATGAAGGACCCCAAGGCATTGCCTATATCTCATAGAATATCAGGATGCCAGAATTCTGTCAGGAGGGAGTAAAGTCTCAGTGAGATCGGGGCCACAAAGAGATCTGGTTTTTCTGAATTGAATTGTTCCTTCCATAGGGTCAAATAAAATGATGCTGAGTTGTAGAAATATTAACCTACATAAAATACCTTGTTTTTGTCTTTGAGGTTAAGAAATATTATCATAAAGAAGCCTTTAGCCCCTAGCTATACGTGATAATTCCCTTTTGGTTTCCACATTGTGTGGATCCACCATCTTATTTTTTGTTCTAGCAGCCATATGTCGACAAATTTTCCTATTAGGGAATGGTCTTTCATATATTGGATATGAGGTCCCATACCTTCTGATTTGAGTTGCACCTTGAGAATTTCTTTTTTCTTATGTAGGAATTGACCAAGGAGTCATGCCTCATTTGTTTTCCCTCCCTCATTCACGTGTTATCAAGCTTTCTCTTTCCCAGACCGTGCCATCCCTGAGTCCTTTGTTTCCACCACCTAGTGCTCCTTTGTCGATGGGTCCATTGAGGGGCCTCCCTCAACTCATGGATTCCATGCAATCATTCAAGGCCTAGCAGGCTAAGAGGTGCTTCCTCCTTCCACTGTCACCACATGCAATCTCCTGCCTCAGTTCTCTATGACATAGGTCTCCCGACATCGTAACTTTGAATTTGTTAAGATAGTGTTGTTGTGAAGGATATACAATATTTGTAGAAACTCCTACTAAGAGGAATTAGAGTGAATTTTTTTTATAAACTTGACGGAACAATCTTTAAGCATTGTCATTAACTACTATGTCAATAGAAGAATTAATTTTGATGATATTACAAGGTGCTCTTGATCTACTACTATGTCAATGGAAAAAAGGTAAATATAAATTTGATAATATTGCAAGTTGCTCTTCATTTTTTATTTTATAACTATGATATCATTTTCTATATTATAAATTTCATTATTTTGTTTACCCTATTTATAATATTAAATAATTCAAATATATTTATATTGAAAATTTAAGTAATTAACGATAAATAATGAATCCAACTTTATAATTCTAATTTTCATATAAAATTTATTACAAACCTTTGAATAAAAATCTATTGTATAAACAATATAATTCTTATAATTAAATTAAATTAAATTATTATTTATTTACAAATTTTAAATTAAAGAATACTTGATAATAAAAAATATTTGTGGAGATAAAAAGGTGTGTAGATACTTGCATTTTTTTGGTATTCCTCTTTATTTAATAATAACTATAATTTATGTAGTAAAAACTCTAAAATATTTATTTCGTCTATTTTAATGTGAAATAAAATAAATATTTTTTTCATGATCATGTTTAAAGATATGGTTTATTGTGAGTGGGTAAGAAATAGTTGTACAAATAATATATGAACAAAGGTGGAGGGTTCTAGAGAATTGAATAAAGATATGGTTTATTGTGAGTGGGTAAGAAATAATGTACAAATCATATATGAACAAAGGAGGAGGGTTCTAGAGAATTGACGATTATCCTTTGGTGTGCAATATATATAGAAATTCAACATGCTCTGAATTATTTCTTGGAACTGTCGGGGCTTTCCATGGAACAAAGGCCCCAAGCTAAGTTGAATCTCAAATGATGTTGATGTTATATTTCTTGTTGAAACTTGGGAGCACGAAGAATCTAAGGCCCCTAACATAGATGGCTTTGCACTATGGTCTACCTAGAACAAGTGATCCTCCAGTAGAGGCATTGGGGGCATATCTTGCTACATTAAGAAGAACATCTCCCCCCATGCTAGGATTTATAAAAATGACCCTTACAACCAATATATTTGGATTGAAATTACTGACATTAATGATAAAAAGACCTGCATAGCAATTGGTTATTTCCACCCCATTAATTCTAACTTCTATAAGAAAAAAAATCTAGATAAAAATAGTCCTTACAATGGTTTAGAGAATGATATTTATAGCCTAAGGAATGAAGGTAATATCCTTTTAATGGGTGAATTTAATGCTTGAACTTCAAGAAACCAAGCTATTCTTATAAGAAAGCACTCCAACCACAATCCTCTTTGGTTAGACGAAGACATTACTCTAGCTAGTAGGTACAAAAGGAGCGCTAAAGACCTCAGGGATAATTTGTGTGGTTCGGAGCTATTCAAGCTCTGTAGTGCTGAGGATCTCATAATTTGCAATGGTCTAAAGAAGTGACCCAATTCTAGCACGATGACCTGCATCCATGGGCTTGGGAGGACCGTGGTAGACTATGTTAATTTTGATCTCCCTTTATACAACTAAATAATAAATTTTGACATCTTAGACAACCACGAGCATGACTTTGATCATAGGCCTTTACTCATAACTATCAATTTTTTCATGCATAGAGATCCCATAGAAGATAATCCTTATAGTCAAAAGAACATAATCTTTTATAGAAATAAAAACGATCTCTTTCTAAATGAATTAAAAACTAATTTTCTTCCTTTATCTAGTGTAGAAAACATAGATTTCCTCTATCATAATTTTACTACAACTCTCTCATATTCTATTAACAAGTTCTCAATTGAAGTCTCAAGTAATAAAAGAAATAGAAAAACTAACCCATGGTATGACAAACATTGTATAAGTGCGAGGAGAGCAATTAAGGAAGCTATTGATGAATCTCTCAAAATTAACAAGATAAAAATCTACAAAGCCCTAACTAAAAGGAAGAAAAGGAAATATATTTGTAAAAGACAAGAGAATCTCTTACACCTCTCTAAGGTGTCTCCTAAGAAATTCTGGAGGCAGAGTCTAACTAGGAAAACTAAAGATAATAATAAAATTGCTTTACACCACTAGAATTCCTATCTTAAAAGGCTTTATGAATCTCCAAATGCCAGGGATTTTGAAACCCTGCTCACAATGAAAGAAGTTTTTTGATTAGAAGACATTTATTTTTGGGTTAAACGTGTGGCAAATGGGAAAGCTAAAGACATTGAAGATTACTAGGTGGAAATCTTAAAAATTGGAGGTCTTGTCCTCATCCCCCACATCCACAAGATTTTCAACCAAGCTATCAAGCAAGGGTTCCCTGAACCTTGGACTCAGAGCCTCATTATCCCTATTTTTAAAATTGGGGATACAAATAACCCCTCTAATTATCTAACAATTATGATCAGCCCTCTCTTAGCCAATTTATATGGTATTATTTTGGAAAATAAGTTGAGCATTTGGCTTGAAAGTGAAGGTAAGCGAGCTAAAGGCCAAGCGGGTTTTAGAAGGAAGCACTCAACAACGGACCACCTCGTTACGCTTACGATCATTATGGAGGAATGCCGCAATGATAAAACCAAAATCTTCTCTTGTTTTGTGGACATTATAAAGGCTTTCGATACAGTTCCTAGAAATAGCCTATGGAATAGATTAGAAGAGCTAAATGTTCCTTTCAAGCTAAGAGAGGCTGCTATAAGGTTATACGAGAATGTAATTGCCAAGTTAAAGAGAAATGAGGGGTGGTTGAAAGATATTAAGTGTAATATTGGAGTTAAACAAGGTTTCCCCCTCTCCCCTACCCTATTTGGCATTTACATCGACAAGTTGGAAGGTTGTTTAGAGGAATCAGGATGTGTTGGCACGATCTTAGCTGGGATAGTAATCATCCTTCTTCTCTATGCTGACAATATTGTTCTTCTCGCAAGGTGCCAATATGATCTTGATAAGAAACTTAGAATTCTTAAGGATTTTTTCTCTAGCATAGGTATGTCTGTTAACACTCATAAAACAAAATTTATGATTATCAAATCCAAGAAGGACATTACGCTAATTTTATGTATGAAAATAGTAACTTGGACGAAGTGTCTTCTTACAAGTACCTAGGAATTAATATTCATCACAAGCTCAACTAGAACTATAGCATTTACAAAAGGATTAATGGGGGCTGGAAAGCTTATTTTCAGCTCGAAAATAATTGTAAAATGGCAAACCTTGTAATGTGGGATAGAAAGAAGTTCCTCTTTGAAATTTTAGTCACTCTCATTATCTTATATGGATGTGAGGTTTGGGGTTGCAGCATCTCTAGAGAATCCTCGAGAAATATTGAGCAAATCCACAAGTGTTTTATAAGGTATAACCTTAAAATTAAAAGCAATACACCCTATCCTATTCTCCTTATAGAAGTGGGTATTTCCCCTATCGAGAGCCTAGCTAGCTATGATGAGGCTTCTATTGTACAAGCACAAGCCCAATAGCATAGGAGACAATAAACTTCCTAAGCTAGCTTTAAATTCTAGCCAAAACCACCTAAGGCTTAAACGAAGTTGGTATAAAGACACCAGGGCCTAGTTAAACCATTGGGAGATCGACAAGAATGTTGCATTGCAAAACATAAATAACATTAAAAAAATTGTTACTTCTAAGTTCAAAGAAAAAATGTGGTGTGACAAATATCTAGCACCTAAAAGAAAATTAAGGTATTATAAGGAGGTCATGAGCCCCACCTTAGGATATCAAACTTATCTCTCTATTTTAACTATCTCAAAGAAGAAAATTAATATAGCCAAGATTAGAACAAACTCTCATGAGCTCCATAGTGAAACAGGTCATTGGACAATTCCTAAAACACCATGGATGGAAAGGATCTACCATCTCTGTGAGAATATGAATATCGAGGATGAAAATCACTTCCTCTTAGAGTGCCCCATGTACAACCACATTAGAGCTCAATTCCATAATATTTCTTGCAATAATGACCTTCATAACCTTTTAAGATGTCAAAATTATAGTGAGCTTGAGAGGCTTCTCTCCAAGCTTTTTGAGCATAGGAATAAAATCTTAAATCAAATTAGATAACTCTTTTATTTAAGGCCGATAGACCAAATATTGGTCACACTAGAGGTTAACCATCATCATCATCATCATCATCATATATATATTTTTTATTTAACTATTTTTTTCTTCAAAAAATATATATATAGGATTAATAAGATTTATATATATTTTGTATAATTATTTGTTAATTAAAATATATAATTAAAAATTGTTAATTAATTATTATTAATAAAAAATTATATATATATATATATATATAATTATTTTTAAATCTATATCAATAATTATATTCACAGAATAAATATATATATATATATATATATATATATATTCAATGTAAATATTATTGTAATTAATAAAACATCTGTTTACTATTACTGAGGAATTGCTTTTGTGGGAAAATATTAGCTCATTTCTAGCCCAATGCTAGCTAAATTTATGGAACAAAGGAGGTTCTAGATAATATGTATGATGAACACCCTTCACCTCAAAAAGCCTCTGCCTAGGGTTATCCCCTACTGTGAAATAGCAATATATACACAATTAGTTATATATAGACACTATACCAAGGCTTTTCTCTGAAACATATGTGGTGAGCACGGTAGATTGAAAATGGCCATGGAGAAGGTTTTTATTGTTTAGGTTATGCCTTGTGACCGCAGTGATAAGTGCAATGGCCTATGATTGCGGCGACCCACAATTGCTGGAACTGGTTCCATGCAATGCCTATAACATTTTTGGTGACCTTTCAGGAAGCTGTTGTGTTGCTGTTCAGACTCTTTAATCTGTAGTCTGATGCGGACTGGAAGGCATTTCGTACCTGAATTATTTGGTTCGTCACTCGGAGTGGTGGATAGTACCCCGCTTCAGTTCCTGCCACTCTACCCCATCTTTGCAATCTCCCTAATAGAGGAGACTGCCCTTACTGATAGGTCACTCAACCCTCCACCACATATTCTCCTCCTTCCCTTATTAATGGTCAACACTTTCTTTTTTCTTTTAAATATCTAGCTAGTTGCAACAATTAATGTGCAGGGCTATATATACTTATTATAACCCCTGGGCATTAACTACTGCCTAGCAAGATGGATAACTCTTTCCCTCTTTTTTTGTTCTTTATTTTATTTCAATATGTATTCCCATTATATTCCTGGGTTGCTATAATTACTATGAGTTTTGTTTGACAAGCTATTCATTAACGAGATTGCAATGAGCTGGTTTGGTTGAGACATAGTAATGTGTCATTAGTCATGTTTTTCTGTATTTTTTTATCATTTTATTTTATCTTTAGTGTTTCTAATGAGCCCAATGCATTGCTAGTGTAAGGAATTATGTACTCATCCTAGCAGGATGAAAAATCAAGTATATGTAAATGAAAGTATGCAATTATTAGATATAATAATCGATACATACTGCTAGTGTAAGGAAGTATGTACTCATCCTAGCGGCATGAAAAACAAGTATATGTAAATGAGTGTATGCAATTATTAGATATAATAATCAATACATATGTTTAAAATTAAGTGAATATTTTACATTAGAGAGAGATGTAAATTTTATTTTATGTTCAATATCAAGGTGATATTTATTCCTTCTAAAATAAATAAATATGATGGAGACAATAAAAATAAAAATAACATGTATCTTTCTTTTTATGTTCAATATCAACTTGATATTTGTTTCTTCTAAAATAAAAATAAATATGATATAGGTAATAATAACAAAAATAAAAATAAATGTACATGTTTGGTTATTTATTTATTTTTTCTAGCAAGTAAATTTTCTTTATATTATCATAAGTTTACATCAAATATAGTCATGGAAGTAGATAACGTCTAAGATGTTGTACTACTTGTAGAAAAAGCATTTGTGTCCCTAAGAAGAGTTTAAAAATACCATCCACCCATGAAAGAGTTATGAGCCCAAATTAAATACTATATATAAAAATAAAATAAAATGTATACAATAATAAAAAATAAAAAATGAATATACATGTTTGTTTAGTTATTTTTTCTTGTAAATAAGCCAAAATTATTTATATTATGATAAGTTTACATAAAGTACAATCATGGAAAAACTAAAGTAGTCAATGTCGAAAATATTTTTTGTCCTTAGAATAATAGAAGAGATATCACTTACCAATGACATAGTTATGAGCCCAAATTAAAATATCATATATAAATAGAAAATAGAAAATAAATAAGATATATGAAACAATAAAAAATAGAAATGAATATACATGTTTGGTTAGTTTTCTTTCTTCTTGCAAACAACCCAAAATTCTGTATATTATAATAAGCTTACATAGTGTACAACCATAGAAAAAACTAAAGAATACAATGTCCAAGATGTGGTGTTGTTTGGATAAAAAGATTTTGTGAGATACCATCTACCCATCAGAGATGTATAAGCCCAAATTAAAATAATATTGGTCTATAGCAATGTAGATAGTAATGACACTAAGGTAACAACTAACCAAAATGTAGATATTAATGACACTAAGGTAACAACTAACCATCAAATCTACAGGTCATGGGATATCCATTTTCCTTGACAAAGGGAGGGATGAAGTGATTCCCATGTCCTCTCCCACCTCTAGTGGCTCGACCCTTTTCATGGACCATGGTAATGAAACCTAAAAATGCTCATCTTCTCCCCTATATTTTAGATATTTTAAATGTTCTAAGCATTTACATTATTATGGATATTTTTGCGACTCTAAGGGTTATTAGAGGGGATAATTGATTTAATTTTATGTTTAAATCTAGAAGTATAATATTATATCCCCATCCCCAAATTTTAAGTCAAATAAATAATATATCATTAGTTACATAACACTAAAACATGAAATGCAACATTAGTAAACTCTAATAATGTAGGTAATACAAGTTCATAAGTTACTAGTTCATTCTTCTTTAAGATTTTGAATGGTCCAAAATGGTTCAAAAAAATTTAGATAAAACCCAAATCCTTTCCAAATTTTACTAATATCTTTTAGGTTTATCCCTTAGGAATACCTTATCATTAATATGATAACTCTCATCAATTGGATAAGTGTCAACCTAAATATTTTTCTAGCATGAGCTTCCTTCATCCTTTCCTTAATCATAGTACTCTTTCTTTTCCATTTCTTGTATAACTTAAGGCCCTACTAGAACCCTTAAGTGATTATTCCCCACCTCATAGGTGTCCTATAATGTCTTCCACTTAATAACTTAAAAGGCTCCATTTTGACAGAACTTTGATAATTGTTGTTGTGTGTTAGTGCAAAAAACTCTCCCCATTATTTTTTGTTTATCCATTAAATACATACACAACACATCTTTTGGAAAATTTGTAGTTTTCTTAGTCTATCCATTCATCCATATATGTTATGTTGTACTAAAATTTAGTTGGGTTGGTGTTGATTGTGCTATAAATATGTCAACATACAAGGAGAGACCATGTATGAAGTACCAATTATACCTCACACCATTTGGGAGAGGAGACTCATCTAGGAAATCAACATGACTACCATTATGATGATATTAAACATTTTCGTAGGATGAAATAAATCAACATAAGATAACATGGATATACATTTTGAGATAAGCAATTAAGTTACCTCTATGAAACATCCAATCACAATGTGTATAATTTACTTTTACAGATGGGAAAATAAAAGTGAGCCTTTAGAAGAAAAGTAGTAGTACCATCCCAATAAAGACACACACATATATAGAAATACTCCTTAGTTAATGTGCAAAATAGGTCAAAAAATAAAAACCGTCATGAAATAAAATAACATGAAAGTTTCAATTAAGATTTATACCAAATCCAATAAAATATTTTATTTTTAGATTTAGAGGAAGAAGAAGATAGTTCAAAAATTAACAAACATCATGAAATAAAATAACATGCAAGTTTCAATTAAGATTTATACTAAATCCAATAAAATAGTTTTCTTTTAGATTTAGAGGAAGAAGGAGATTCTTGCTGATTTGATTTTAATTTTCTTTGGGATTTTTCGGGTTTGGCCAGACGTATTTTTTTCAACCTCTATAGCATTTGTTTAGATGTATTCTAACATAATATTTGTTCTCTCTCTTAAAATTACAATAAAATCATCATCAAAGTCATTGGAGAATATAAGCTTTTTTGTTGCTATAACTAGTTCACAATCACGAGGCATCCTGTGATAAATTTTATTAAATATTTTAATGAAATCAGTTATTGGTTCACCATAATTTCTTTTAAGCTCCTCAAATTCAGTCAAGAAATAAAGAGGATCCTTTTTCACACACCATTGATTTTTAAAGAGAGTTATCAATTCCTCCCAAGGTCTAATAGAATTTACTTGTAACTGTCTAAACCAAATCCTAAAATTTCCCTCTTTAAAAATAATCTCATATAAACATTTTCATGTTCTATGTTCATGTTATCAGCAAAATTTAAAAGTGTTGCTAGATGATCTTCAACTCATAAACAAGCTTCTCCATTAAATCTTGGGAGATGTTTTAGATATCCAACAAGAAAATCATTAAGTATGTTTGGGAGTAATAGGGAAACATATATTGCTTGAAAAAATTTCCTAAAACAAGCCATACTCAAAGATGAGGATGAAGAAGATTCAATGGTGGTAGTTGTAGAAGTAGAAGATGAAGATGGGGAATAAGGAGGTGAATATGGAGGAGTAAAATAAGGTGGAGGATGAAGTGGAGTTGAATATATTTTTATGAATCTTAAGGGTTTTCGAATGACCAACTTTTGAACCTCTTATTCTCCTTCTTTGTATTCAAGTAAGGGATTAGAATAGGAAGAAAAGAGATCCTGCAGAAGTAGATGGAACATAGTATGAGATAGGGGATATGAAATCAGTAGGTCTGAATCGAGGTATATGTAGATCCAAATCTTGTTGTGATGTAGGAGATTCAAAAGGTGCCTCTGGTAATTTATAAGAATATATTAACAAAGAAGATTGAAAATCCAGTCCTTTGGATACTAATTCATGCACTCTAGGAGGTAAATCTTCTCATTCTAAGGGAATAGGTCGATATTTGAAAGGATCAGGAAACTCTTGTGGTCTCCCATTAAGGAACATAAGAAGGGGTTTGATGTATTCTTCTATAAGAAGCTTGTCTTACCACTTTCTTTCGATCTGAAAGAGGAGGTAAGACAATTTCAGAATCATAATGAGACCTGCTATGCTTTCAAGGATCCAGCTTGGCTTTGGTGGAGTTTCCTAGGTGAAAAATTTTGACCTAACTAGACCTTTAATCACCCTTAAAGGAATATAGTTTATCGATGTCCGAGGGAAAATGTTGTCGTTTGAGATCAATAAATTATGCCAAAGCATCTATAATGTTTTGTTTTGTTTTAAGTTTGGAATTATGGATGACCAATGCATAAAACAATTTGCAGCAATTGTGTCTAAACCTTTACATAGTATTAATTAACAAGGCACGTGGTTGTTGCTTTATTTCACATAGTGATTTAGATTTTCACATGTTTAAGGAGAATATGTAAGAAAATATGATTATTTAAATATTCAGATTGAAATTTTAAATGATCATAAGTGTGAAGACTTTCAAACTATGTCTAAAAGTTCAACATAATATATTTAACATTATGGAGATGCTCATAATTTCACTAAAAAATTCTGTGATATGTATAATGACTTCGTGAGGAATTTAAGACAGAATTTAAGACAACTAAAACTTAGTTAATGTTACCTATTTGTTTTCATAAAAATTGAATACATGAAGAAAACAAAATGTAATAATAAACAAAAACTCACACAAGAACAACGATGTATGAAACAACTAGAAAATCCTTCATTTATTCTTAATGATGAAAAAATTTTACACTGCTGCTTACAAAAAATCTTATCCAACAGTGCAACCCTTGATAAATTGTAATGAGAGTTATTTATACAAGTTCTAAGAATTAGAAAATATCTAGAACTGATGACAAAAATAGTGTCAAATAATAGGTAAAAGGAAACTACGAAATGATGTGTCACTCTTGTGAAGGAGTTTGTTGATGACTTAGCCCTTGAAATTATATTGCGGTGTCATGGTATTAGGATGAAAAATTACTCAATGGTATCACACAAATGTACCTATCAAAAGTTGGCTTGTTGTGGAACAAATGTCTAATTTCGTGCTTGATGATGAAGTAAAACTGTAAGGATTTCACAAAGGCCTTCCTTGTAATATGTCCCTTCATTCATAATAATAAAAAATAAATTATTATTTATTTATAAAATTTTGTAATATCCCTTTTTAGGGATATCTCTAAAACACAAGAAAACTCCAACCAGAGATGGAATAGGAGGGCGTTTACCAGATATTTCACCTCTAAAAAGAGGGTGAGATCTGGAGGCTATATGGCCCTTTCCAGACTCTATCTAAGAGTATGGGGAAAACACATCAAGTGGTATAGAAACTAGACTGCTAGAGGAGAAAAATAACAGTAATGCAAGAATACAATAGCATGTATATAGAGCATGTTACAGATAGTCAAGAAATGCAAAGAGAACGCTGAGCCATTTTATTATAATGAGAAATATAAGAGAGTACAATAGGTGATTAGAGTGATGGCACCTAAACTTGCACAAGGCAAGTTAAGAAATATTCTCAGAACACTGCTGGAATGGCTGTTTTTCTAATCTGCATTCTAGCTGCTGGAAAACGATCATGTAGCTGCCCAAAAATACCTCCCTTGAGGATGTGTGATATCCTCCCAATGGTCACGCCGTAACTGACTGGGATCCTCAAAATTATGATCTCCCGCTCAAACCAAAGTCCCCAATAGACGCGACCTATCCCTGCCCTCAATCTCCCGACCAAGATCCTGCCAAGGATACCACCCTGGAGTTTCCCCATTATGGACTCCATCCTCCCTCTCGGGACTGCACTGTCAATGGACGCACTTCTCCTCCACAAATTCTGCAACTTGATCCTCCTGCAAAATACTGATGGGAATGCCTCACCTGAGTAAGCACTTCAAGTCTCCCAGGGCTAAGGTTGAGATCTTCGAACAGAGACACTCAATGCACTAAATAGTGCTGTAGACAGGCTAAACAGCCAGTGTGCTCAAAGTCGTAATGACCAGCTTCAAATGCATAAACTCCAACGATGTGAAAATGAGGAGGCTATCCTCTCTATATATCGTTGGCCTCTCTCAAACCCTAAGGCTCACCTCTATCAATGTCACCTCCCTCTACTGCGTGTTCAACTTGGCCCCCTTGGTTACAACGTTGTGTCTAGTAGGGAGTTCATTTTCTTTTTAGAGTGAGTTATGTTCCCCTCTACTCACTTTTGTTTATAATTTAACTACATAAGGAAAAATTGATCAAAATTAATATTCCTAGTTAGCTATTTCTAATTGGGAATATTACAGTCTCCCCCGGCAAAATGTTTCTTGACCTCAAGCAACTGTAGTGATGGATGCTGCATGATCTTCCGATCTGGTGGCTTTCCTCGTGGAAAATCCCCAAACACCATAACATATCTGTCAAGGATGGTCTGTACCCTTGGACGAACTGTCTTCTCGGTAGTCTCTACCTCCGATGCACGTAGATCCACTGCCCACTCCATGTCTCCCTTCCAGAAGTCTGCCTCCATCGAGTGAGCTGAAACTGTCTGAGGTGGGTAAGTGTGCATGCCCAATATCTTGTCATGCTTCTTGGTCTTCTTGTCATCCCAGTCCATATCCAAGGCCTCCCAATTTGTGGTGACCCTTCCCAAAGTGATCAACCACTGTACTCCTAATACCACATCGGTATCCTGTATGTTAACCATGAAAAAGTGGTCAGTCACTGTGTAAGTGCCCATCGTCACTGCTAGCACTGGGACATAACTAGTACACTATAGAGTATGATCTCCCAGAACCAACAATGAAAACCCACTGAAGCTCTCTGTCTAAATGCCTCTCCACTCTACCATCTATGCATTAATGAAGTTGTGGGTTGCCCCACTGTCGACCAGTACTGATACCCATTTCCCCTGCACTATACCTCGGACGAACAACATCAAATACTTGAGAACTCCTCGTAATACTGCAAGGATCCCTCTGGTAGGTGCAAAGGCTGCACCTCCTACTCCTGGTGGTGGAGGTGGAAAATGATCCTGCGCTCTATGGCTACCCCCTGCCCCTACGTCATCATACTCATATTCTTCCCTATTGTCCTCAGAGAAGACCTCGATAAAATGTGCTTTGCCAGCAGCACATCTGTGTCCTGGTGCCCGTGGTTCCTGATAGGTGAAACACAACCTCTTCTTCTTCAACTCCCTCTAGACATCATCATCCAACTGTCCCCTATCGTGATTCCCCTTAGGCTGGAAATTATGTCCCTGGGGGTAAGGCATCCCAATCCTGGGTAAGGCATCCTGCAAATCCCATGTCCTGCCAACTGTGTCGTGGAGTGTGGTTGGTCTATTGGATCTGACCAATCCCCGCAGTGGCTCTGCTAGCCCATCTACAAACATGTAGATCATCCATGCTGCAGATAGATCTGGCACCATCACAGAAATCCTAAGGAAATCTGCAATATACATCTCAGGACTCCCGGTCTGTTTGAGCCTCCTCAGCTCAAAAAAGTGCTCCTCTGGACTCCTTCGGCGAAACCTCTCTATCAGTCTCCGAGTTAACTTGGCATAGCTGGTCATGGTGGAATTCCTGAGTGTAACCATCCCCTGGAACCACCAGTCCTGAGCCTCACCATCCAAATGCAGTGTGGCCACCTTGATGGCCTCTGTCTTTGCCATCTGGTTGAGCTGGAAATATATATCCAGCTTCTCCACCCAAGACTTTGCCGATTTTTTTGATGAACCATCAAATGTAGGAAAATGGGATCGGCTCGTTGTACACTCGGTGTCTCCATCATGATAATGATGGTGCCCTCTGTGATGGTCGCGGGGTCTGCTGTCCTACTTTAGCTAAACAAAGTCTCTAAATAAAAGGGCATCCTTGAACTCCTGCCCATATGCCTGGTACTCAGCAAAATAACCACCTATGTGGTCAGGCTCTGGCTCCTCCTGTGCTCCTGACCTAGTGTCTGCACTCAGAAAAGTGGGCATAGTGGCACGAGTGGGGGCATGTGATGCCTGGTGTGGAGTGGCAACCTACTCCTGCAAATGGTGGGATGTGCTTGACCCCTCACAAAACCTGGAAACCCCTTGGATTTTCACGCTGTTTAGCCTCCAAAGCAATGAATCTCTAACCCATCACCTCTATCTTCCTCACCAGATCCTGCATTGATCTGAGGAGTGCTTCCCTAAACTGTTTTGCATCGCTATCATCTGCCATCAGCTCTCCCAGCTCTACATCTACCATAGGCTCCTCCTGTTCTGCGTCCACCACTCGAACACAGTTCCCCTCTCCATAAGTGTTCTCCAACCTATGCTCAATATTTCTGTACTTCCTACCTCTATGGTAGATGTAGGGTTTTTCTCCTAGTGTCATAGACAACCAGCTCCACAGGCTGAGCTAGATCTATGCTCTAATACCACTGTAATATCCCTTTTCGGGGATATCTCTAAAGCAAAAGAAAACTCCAACCAGAGATGGACTAGGAGGGAATTTACCAGATATTTCACCTATGAAAAGAGGGTGAGATCTGGAGGCTATCTGGCCCTTTCCATGTTGGAAATGTTGTCATTGATGGCAAAGGAGGTAGTAGATGCAGAGACAGGAATAGTTACAAGGAGACAAAGACAGACAATGGAGGCAGCAAAGAGGAAATGAATATAAAGGAGAAAGGTAGAGGAAGAAAATACAGAGATAGAGCCATTATCACAATAGCAGAGGTAGAGGTAGAGTGACAGAAGCGGTAGAGGCAGAGCCACAGCTGTTATTGTAGAGAAACCGTTGTTATTCCAAGAATATGTATATATATATATAAATTCCAAGAATATTTTATACAGCCGGGCGTTACACATAATATAAATTAATTTTTGGACTTTATATTCAAATGCTCTGTATTTAGTTGAAGAACTCGGCTTCTGGTCGATGTGGTGTTTTAAATTGTACATACCTAGATTGTAATGAGCTCAATGAACCAGCATGAATAGGCTCTGTGGGGATGAGCACTGTACACATAGCCACAAGGGTTATGAATGGTGGAACTCTGCGTTAGAGTATAAAGGAACCATAGTCGAAAAATATATATATATATATATATATATATATATATAATTGAATGGAGCGGAACCATAGTTGTAACAAAGAATATATATATATATTTGAAATGTGATGAAATTTTATATATATATAATTGAAATCATGGAGGACCGGAACCTGGAGCATAGGGAGAAGTGGAACCAAGAGCTGAATGAACAGTAACGGCGGTTTAAAGTGAACGGTGGTATTCATCGCACCAATATTATATGGAAGGCGATGTTCCCGAATTGGCAGTGATTCCATTGATTGATCGACGCGTGTCCCTGAATGAACAGTAAAACAACCATTTAACGTGCACCTTCACGCATTGAATTTCGTACCAGGACGCGGAGCGAAATTGACACGAGCCGTTGATCTGGAAGAGGGCCATCAGACGGTGATCGTTCGTCGGACTTGCCTGGAGTTTAACCAAGGTGTACGGAGGATAACCCGAGTACGGAGTGCCATCGCACATTATTGTTTGCGCATGTTGATCGAGCGATATACGTTGGATTGGGCAATGTAATACTGACCGTCGAATAGGCGCGTGGGTTAACAAAGGTACGGTGTGCACTCGATTGGTCCTTTGGTTGTCTTGTGGGCCCGGGGCTGAGTCATATATAATGAATTTGGTTTATTAATGTTATTCAACGTATTCTAATCTTAGTATAAGGCCCGGTGAGTTATATTAAAAAGAGTTTAACCAAGGTTAATCATATTGGCGGCATAATATAGAGTTTGAAAGTTATATATATAAGCCGAGAGCCAAAATTAAGTTCGAAAATTGTAATGATCTAAATATGAATGAATTCATATGTATGATTTTATAGCCATGGTGGAATGTTAAATTAATATCTCAATTCTTTGAATTGAGACATTAAAAATGACCAGAATTATTTGTTTGAGTTTGCCAGCGTAGAATAAGTGCAGAGTGAGATTGTTGGGTTGGAATATGATTGGGAATGAAGCTTGGGATGCATTTACACACAGTTAACTGAAATATTGAAAAGTACTGGGAATATGGTTGATTTATTAACACTTCATATTTAAGCATTGGAACTGCCAGTGTAGAACAAAGAAGAGATTGTGAGATTGCTCGGACTTGGGAAATGATTGGGCATGAAACTTGAATGCAATTATGGAAAAGGAAAAAGAAGAGGAGAGCATGTAGAGATGAAATTTCGGTGAACAAGAATAGGTACAGGAATGAGTTGGATAGGTGAATAAGCACAGAAAACAGGGAATATGCAGATGACAGTGAAAAAAGTGTATGTAGAATAGGTTCTTAACAGCAGCAGAAAAAGACAAATCCAGTAAAGCCAAAATCCCGAAAAGGAGCTGAGTGAAATTGAAATGTGTAATTAAAAATGTGAATGTAAATTTTGTAATTATTTTTATTGTTTGTGATGCGAAGGCAAGTATCCTAAGGAAAAGACAAAATCCCACTGTAGCATGGAAATTTGTACATATTGTAGTAATTCGAAAAATGAGTTGGAAAAAGGAATAAGAAGACAGAAGCCAAAGAGTCATGACTGTTCACTCCAAATTCCTTGTGAAATACAAACAGTCATGTGAGAATTTCTATAGATAATCAATTTGATAAGCTCAAGAGAAGAAGAGAGAGAAAATACAGAGAATGCAGAATATAGAAGAATAAAGAAGAGAAGATTAACAGAAGAAGAGCAGATACAGAACAGAGCTGATATCTGGAGTAAATCAACAAACATTCAGTTTGATAAATTGAGGAAGTTGGAGCTTCCCTATTGAGTTGCAGCTTGATAGCTGTCATTTGTAGCTGACTAAGGTTGAAGCCTCCTGTAGGTTGGTGCCTGCAGAAAATTGAAGGGAGTTGGTGCTTCCTTGAAAGTTGTAGCTTGCAGAATTGAGGTTGGAGCCTCTTGTAGGTTGGTGCCTGCAGAAAAACAATGGTGAGAGGGAGTTGGAGCTTGCCTTTGCATCACAACAATAATAAGATGTGGTTTTCTCCCTTTATGGGTTTCCAATTATATCTGGTGTCTCTATGCATGATATTTATTTATTGATCTGATATGTATCATCTGCTTAATACCTACTGCTCTCATACTAAGTCTACTGCTATATTATACTAACACTTGCTGCTTACATTCTACGATTACTCACACATTAAATTGGATATGAAATGAAGGTGTAAATAAGTTTAATAAAACTTTAAAAGATCAGGAATGTGTTAAACTGATTCAACCCCCCCCCCCCTGCTCAGTTTAACTAAAGGTTCAAAAATTGGTATCAGAGCCAGGTTCCTTTTGTATCAGTCTAACAACTGAAAGGAGATCCTAGGCCCTCAATATGGCTAGTCAAGAAGGAAGCTCAACCAATAAAGCACCGTACTTCACTGGTGCTAGTTATGCCTCCTGGAAAATCAGAATGAAAGCATATATAATGTATTTAGGATTAGAAGTTTGGGATGCTGTGGAGTTTGGATATGTCACAAAGTCAACTGATTCAGAGAAAGAAGCTAAACAAAGCTTTGTAGCTAATGTAAAAGAAATGACTGCAATCTTAAATGGACTATGTGAAGCTGAGTTTATCATAATAATGCACAGTAAGATTGCCAAAGATATGTGGGACACTCTAGAGAATATCCATGAGGGAAATAAAAAGGTAAAGACTGCCAAACTTCAAGTATATAGAGCCCAGTTTGAAAATTTAAAAATGAATGATGATGAAGATATTGGCAGCTTCTTCTTAAAAGTTGCAGAAATTGTTAACAATATGAAAGCTCTTGGAGAAACCATGCCAGAAAGTATAACTGTGCAAAAGATTCTAAGATCACTTCCATCCAGATTTAATCCCAAGGTTTCTGCAATAGAAGAAATAGCTGATTGGGAGACCTTGACCATGAACCAGCTACTTGGAAATCTAACATCATATGAAATGAGGCTCCCACAGAAGAAGCCAAGTACGAGGGAGGCAGCTTTTAAAACAGAAAAGAAGAAAGAAGAAAAGGAAGACATATGCTCTTGCTCTAATGAAGAAGAGGATAAATTTCTCAAGAAACTAGATATAGGCTCAGGTAGATACAAAGGTAAACTACCCTTCAAATGCTTCAACTGTGGAAGAGTTGGACATTATGCTGCTAAGTGTCCTCACAAGAAAGTAAGGAATCAGGCTCAAGAATCAGAGAAAAATACATCAAAGAACTGGCAGAAAGGAAAGAGATTCAGTAGAAAATCCTTCTATGCTCAACAAGACAGCAGTACATCTGAAGACTCAGATGAATCCTTAGGAGAAGAAGGAACCTCTAAATTTTTAATGATGGTCATAGAAGAACTTGAAGGAATCTTGTTAGAAGATGAAGAAGAAGGTGAAGTTGACCTTGAAGGGGAGCTAAGAAGTGCCCTGGAGGAGATTGACAGACTCAAACTAAAATGCAGAAAACAAAAAGATATTCTCCTCAAATATGCGAAAGAAGAAAAAAATTCAGAAGTCCTCATGCACCTGAAGGTAAAGCTTGAAGAAGCCAAGAAGATAGAAGACATCTTACTTCAACAAATCAAGGATAAAACTCGAGAAAAAGAGAAGCTGGAAGAAGAAGTTGTATGTCTAAAGAAGAAATTATAAAATTCTCAAAAGAACATGTATATAAACTCTTCTCAAACAACAAGCTCTGGTAAGTTGGATGAAATTTTGGATGCTCAAAGATCTCCCTTGATAAAAACTGGAATAGGCTATGAAGGAGAATCAAGTAAAACCAAAAAAAAGGAAAACAGAAAAATTATTTTTGTAAAAGAAAAGAAGGATGAAGCACCTTAAATAATTCCTACAAAAGAAGAAGCCTGTAAGGAGGGAGACAGAACCCAGAAGAATCCCCGAATAAAAAATAATGAAAGAAATACGCAGTCAACAGAAAAAGGTTCATATACTCCTGAGTTTGTCAAATTTGCAAACCATCAAAGGAGATTCTTCCCTCCTATGAATAATGCCACCTGCTATGTCTGCCACAAGCTGGGACACATTGCTGCATATTTTCATGTAAGGAGGAGTAATTCAAACCAGCTAAAAATGCAAACAGTAAAGAGACTATCTCAAATAAACAACTGGAGAAGATAACCTCACATCAGGTATGCAAGTTGCTTCTATGGTTACTGTTTGTATTGTAAAGAATTTGGCCATAAAATCATTGAGTGTAGAAAGTACGGACAAAGATTGATTTTCAACACTTCAAGGAGATTTATGAATCAAAAAAATTTTGTTCATACTCACAATTCTGCAAAAACTATGATCAAATGCTTTATGTGCAATCAAGCTGGACATATGCCTTCCAAATTTCCTCTAAAAGGATGCAATTCATCACCTCACAAAAGATATCCAACAGAAGGATGCCTCCAGTGGAAAAAGAAGGAGAATAAGTGTGACCTAGCTCTAACTGCTCAAGATCTGAAAAGCCAGTGGTTTTTGGACAGTGGCTGCTCTAAGCACATGACTGGAGACAGAAGCAAGTTTATAACTCTTGATGAAAAGAAATATGGCAATGTTACTTTTGGAAATGATAAATCAGGTAAGATCAAGGGAAAAGGCTCAGTCAACATAGACAATGGCAGAGGAAAGGCCCAAGATGTACTATTTCTAGTTGGGCTAAAAGCAAATTTACTGAGTGTCAGTCAAATGTGTTACAAAGGTTGTGAAGTTCTTTTTAGAGCTCAAGATTGTGAAGTCAGATCAATCACAACAGGAAAGACTCTGCTCAAAGGTGTTCGAATAGAGAGTAATGTGTACATAGTGAAAGAGGAGGATGAAGTCTGCCATCTTAGCAAACTTGAGGAGTCATGGTTATGGCATAGGATATTGGGACATCTCTGCTTTGACCATATCATCAGACTGAGCAAGAAGAATGCCGTCAGAAATATGCCAGAAATAAGAAGACCTTCAAATACCATATGCAATTCTTGTCAATTGGGGAAACAGACTCGCACATCCTTTAAATCTAAAGATGAGCTATCAACGAGAAGACCACTTCAGCTTGTGCACATGGACCTATGTGGACCTGCTAGAACTAAGACTCCAAGTGGAGAATCCTACTTCATGCTGATAATAGATGATTTCTCCAGAATGACATGGGTTGCTTTTCTCAAGAACAAATCAGAAGCACTGGAAAAATTTAAGATATTCAAAGCATTAGCCGAAAATCAAACCGGATGCAAAATTAAATGTATCAGATTAGACAGAGGAGGTGAATTCACAGATTATGACTTTGCAGACCTATGTAATGAACATGGGATAAAGCAACAATTTACCATTGCAGGGACACCTCAGCAGAATGGAGTAGCAGAGAGACAAAACAGATCCGTATAGCAAATGGCCAGAGATATGATGCAAGAGAGCAACATTACTAAAAGCTTTTGGGAAAAATTTGTACACACAGCAGTACATATTCTAAACAAATCTCATTTAAGACCTAATAGTGATAATATTCCTTATGAGCTATGGCATGGTAAACCAGCATCAATCAAGCACTTTAGAGTTTTTGGCAGCAAGTGATACATAAAAAAAATAATGATGAAAATATGGGGAAGTTTGATGCAAGAGCAGATGAAGGAATATTCTTAGGATATGCATCCAAGAGTAAAGGAGATAGATGCTACAACAAGACTCTTCGAAAAATTGTAGAAAGTATTGATGTAAGATTTGATGAAGAACTCCCAAACAAGACAAGAGATATAGACTGCAGCAACTATTCAGAAAATCATGAAGAAGAGGGCCAATATGATGATGAAACAAACAAGACATCAGATGATACTGAACTGAACTCGAAAACCCCCTCGAGATACACTCAAAAGAACCATCCAGAAGATCAAATCATTGGAGACAAGAGGGTAGGAGTGAAGACAAGAAGGCAGCTAACTGAACAGATAGAAGAGGTATACATAGCCATGTTGTCACAAATAGAGCCAAAGAAATTTGAATAAGCCAGCAAGGACAAGTCTTGGGTGAATGCAATGAATGAAGAATTGGACCAAATTGAGAAGAACAATACCTGGGAACTAGTTCCTAGACCTGCTGAGAAGAATTTCATAGGCTCAAAATGGGTATTCAAAAACAAAATGAATGAGGAAGGACAAGTAATCAGGAATAAAGCCAAACTTGTCTGCAAAGGATGCTCACAAATTGAAGGACTTGATTACGATGAAACATTTGCCCCTCTAGCCAGAATGGAAGCTATCAGAATGTTCCTAGCATTTGCATGCTATTAAAACTTCAAAGTATATCAAATGGATGTAAAATATGCATTTCTGAATGGAGACTTAGAAGAAGAAGTCTACATGGAACAACCAGAAGGCTTCTCATTGACAGACAAAGAAGACTATGTGTGCAGACTGAAGAAGGCCTTATATGGACTGAAACATGCTCCCCATGCTTGGTATTCAAGATTGGATAAATATTTGCAAAAACAAGGCTTTAAGAGAAGTGGAGTACACATCAATCTATACATAAAAGCCCATGAAAATGAACTCTTGATTGTTGTAGTATATGTTGATGACATCATGTTTGGAAGCAATAGAGAAGAACTAGCAAGAGGGTTTGCTGATGAGATGAAAATAGAGTTTGAAATGTCCATTATTGGAGAACTCAATTTCTACTTGGGACTACAAATTAAGAAAAAGAACACATGTACATTCATCTCACAAGAAAAATACGTAAAGGAAATGCTGAAAAAGTTCAAAATGGAGGACTGCAAACCTGTGTCAACTCCCATGACCACAGGTTGCAAGCTATGCACTGATGATGGGTCCGCTGATATAAATCAAAACCTCTACAGATCCATGATTGGAATTCTATTGTATCTGACTGCATCAAGACCAGACATCATGCTAGTAGTAGGACTAGTGGCTAGATATCAAGCAACACCTAAACAAAATCACCTTCTTGTAGTCAAAAGAATATTCAGATATCTACAAGGAACAACACAGTATGGACTTTGGTATCCTAAAAGCAAAAACTTCACTTTATCAGCATACACAAATGCAGATTGGGCCAGCTGTGTGGATGACAAGAAGAGTGCAAGTGGAGGTTCATTCTATCTAGGAGAAAGTCTGGTGACATGGTTAGGCAAGAAACAAACATCCATCTCTCTGTCTATAGCTGAAGAAGAATATATAGCAGCAACAACATGTTGTACATAAGTCATGTGGATGAAACAAACTCTTCAAGACATGAAGGTAAGCATTGATGAACCTATTTCAATCAAATGTTATAATACAAGTGCTATAAGTATATCTAAAAATCCTGTGCTTCACTCAAAAACCAAACATATTCCAATCAAGTATCATTTTCTCCGAGAATAAGTAGCTCAAAAGATAGTCAAACTGGAGTATGTACAAACAAAAGAACATACAGCAGATATATTTACCAAACCACTTGCTAAAGAGCCATTTGAATATTTAAGAGACAGATTAGGGGTAGTATATGTAGATGCTACTCTCTATATAAAGAGAAAGCACAATTTCAGGGGGATAACAGAAACGAAAATATCATTTTAGGGGGAGAACAGCCAGCAAGGAAAGCATGAATCAGGTCCTCAGGATCAAAGGATTAAGGCAAAAGAACACCAAGTTATTCCCCTAGAGTTATCTGCATTATTCAAGTATGAAGAGGTCAATTACAAAGAAAAAGGATTAGTATCATGTTCTGAAACATTATATTATGAATCTAAATCATGATTATCTTTTGAAGCCTCTCAGCATTTTAGTTGTTGAATCCAATCATACATCTCTGACTAGATAAAGATGATACAATGTATTCTATGAAGTATCATTATTCTCACTTTTAGCTCTATATAAGTGAAAGAAGACTATGCATTTGAACTGTATCAATTTACAATGTATATTCAAATTCGATAATCCTCAAAGTGTTCTCTCAACAAGTCTTATACATCACTCTGAAGCAGCATGGTACAAAGTTAGCATAAGAGGGCCTAAACATAACTCAGAGAGAGGAAATGCAAAAAGCAACCCTTTGCCATTGATGTCAAAGGGGGAGGAAGAGAAAACAACAGGAGGAAGAGCAGGAAAACATAGAAAATGTATTTCCATCAATGCCAAAGGGAGAGACTGTTGGAAATGTTGTCATTGATGGCAAAGGAGGTAGCAGATGCAGAGATAGGAACAGTTACAAGGAGACAAAGACAGACGATGGAGGCAGCAAAGAGGAAATGAATATAAAGGAGAAAGGCAGAGGAAGAAAATACGGAGACAGAGCCGTTATCACAGCAGCAGAGGCAGAGGCAGAGTGACAGAAGCGGCAGAGGTAGAGCCACAACTGTTATTGTAGAGAAATCGATGTTATTCCAAGAATATGTATATATATATATATATATATAAATTCTGAGAATATTTTATACAGCCAGGCGTTACACATAATATAAATTAATTTTCAAAATTTATATTCAAATACTATGTATTTAGTTGAAGAACTCAGCTTCTGGTCGATGTGGTGTTTTAAATTGTACATACCTAGATTGTAATGAGCTCGATGAACCACCGTGAATAGGCTTTGTGGGGATGAGCACTGTACACATAGCCACAAGGGTTATCAATGGTGGAACTTTGCGTCAGAGTATAACGGAACAATAGTTGAAATATATATATATATAATTGAATGGAGCGGAACCATAGTTGTAACAAAGAATATATATATATTTGAAATGTGATGAAAATTTATATATATATATATATATATATATATATATATAATTGAAATCGTGGAGGACCGGAACCTGGAGCATAGGGAGAAGTGGAACCAAGAGCTGAATGAATAGTAATGGCAGTTTAAAGTGAACGGTGGTATTCATCACACCACTATTATACGGAATGCAGTATTCCTGAATTGGCAGCGATTCCATTGATTGATCGACGCGTGTCCCTGGATGAACAGTAAAACCACCGTTTAACGTGCACCTTCACCCATTAACTTTCGTACCAGGACGCGGAGCGAAATTGACACGAGCCGTTGATCTGGAAGAGGGCCATCGGACGGTGATCATGCGTCGGACTTGCCTGGAGATTAACCAAGGTGTGCGGAGGATAACCCGAGTACAAAGTGCCATCATGCATTATTGTTTGCGCATGTTGATCGAGCGATATATGTTGGATCGGGCAATGTAATACCAACCATCGGATGGGAGCGTGGGTTAACAATGGTACGGTGTGCAGTCGATTGGTCCTTTGGTTGTATTGTGGGCTCGAGGCGGAGTCATATATAATGAATTTGGTTTATTAATGTTATTCGACGTATTGTAATCTTAGTATAAGGCCCGGTGAGTTATATTAAAAAGAGTTTAACCAAGGTTAATCATATTGGTGGCATAATATAAAGTTCGAAAGTTATATATATAAGCCGGGAGCCAAAATTAAGTTCGAAAATTGTAATGATCGAAATATGAATGAATTCATATGTATGATTTTATAGCAATGGTGGAATGTTGAATTAATATCTCAATTCTCTGAATTGAGACACTAAAAATGACCAGACTTATTTGTTTAAGTTTGCTAGCATATAATAAGTGTAGAGTGAGATTGCCGTGTTGGAATATGATTGGAAATGAAGCTTGGGATGCATTTACACACAGTTAAGTGAAATATTGAAAAGTACTGGGAATATGGTTGATTTATTAACACTTCAGATTTAAGCATTGGAACTGCCAGTGTAGAACAAAGCAGAGATTGTGAGATTGCTCAGACTTGGGAAATGATTGGCCATGAAACTTGAATGCAATTATGGAAAAGGAAAAAGAAGAGGAGAGCATGCAAAGATGAAATTTCAGTGAACAGGAACAGGTACAGGAATGAGTTGGACAGGTGAATAAGCACAGAAAACAGGGAATACGCAGATGACAGTGAACAAAGTGTATGTAGAACATGTTCTTAACAGCTGCAGAAAAAGACAAATCCAGTAAAGCCAAAATCCAGAAAAGGAGCGAAGTGAAATTGAAATGTGTAATTAAAAATGTGAATGTAAATGTTGTAATTATTTTTATTTTTTGTGATGCAAAGGAAAGTATCCTAAGGAAAATACAAGATCCCACTGTAGCATGGAAATTTGTACATATTGTAGTAATTCTAAAAATGAGTTGGAAAAAGGAATAAGAAGACAGAAGCCAAAGAGTCATGACTGTTCACTCCAAATTCCTTGTGAAATACAAACAATCATGTGAGAATTTCTGTATATATTCAATTTGATAAGCTTAAGAGAAGAAGAGAGAGAAAATATAGAGAATGCAGAATATAGAAGAATAAAGCAAAGAATATTAAGAGAAAAAGAGTAGATACATAACAGAGCTGATATCTGGAGTAAATCAGAAAACATTCAGTTTGATAAATTGAGGAAGTTCGAGCTTCCATATCGAGTTGCAGCTTGATAGATGTCAGTTGTAGCTAACTAAGGTTGAAGCCTCCTTTTGGTTGGTGCCTGCAGAAAATTGAAGGGAGTTGGTGCTTCCTTGCAAGTTGTACCTTGCAGAATTGAGGTTGGAGCCTCCTGTAGGTTGGTGCCTGCAGAAAAATAGTGGTGAGAGGGAGTTGGAGCTTGCCTTTGCATCACAACAATAATAAGATGTGGTTTTCTCCCTTTATGGGTTTCCAATTATATCTGGTGTCTCTGTGCATGATATTTATGTATTGATTTGATATGTATCATCTGCTTAATACCTGCTGCTCTCATACTAAGTCTACTGCTATATTATACTAACACTTGCTACTTACATTCTAAGATTACTCACACATTAAATTGGATATGAAATGAAGGTGTAAATAAGCTTAATAAAACTTTAAAAGATTAGGAATGTGTTAAACTGATTCAACCCCCCCCCCCCCTTCTCAGTTTAACTAAAGGTTCAACATTCCAGACTCTATCTAAGAGTATGGGAAAAACACATCAAGTGGTATAGAAACTCGACTACTAGAGGAGAGAAATAACAGTAATGTAAGCATACAATAGTGTGTATATAGAGCATGTAATAGATACTCAAGAAATGAAAAGAGAACGCTGAGCCATTTTATTATACTGAGAGATATAAGAAAATACAATAGGTGATCAGAGTGATGGCACCTAAACTTACACAAGGAAAGTTAAGAAATATTCTCAGAATGCTGCTGGAATGGCTATGTTTCAGATCTACATTCTAGCTATTGGAAAACGGCCGTGTAGCTGCTCGAAAATACCTCCCATGAGGATATGTGCTATCCTCCAAAGGGTCACGTCGTAACTGACTGGGATCCTCAAAATTATGATCTCCCGCTCAACCCAAAGTCCCCAATAGATGTGGCTTGTCCCTGCACTCAATCTCCTGACCAAGATCCTGCCAAGGATACCACAACAGAGCTTGCCCAATATGGACTGTGTCCTCCCTCTCAGGACTGCACCATCAATAGACGTGTTTCTCCTCCACAAATGCCGCAACTCGATCCTCCTATGAAATATTGATGGGAATGCCTCACCCGAGCGAGCACCCGAAATCTCCCGGGGATGAGGGTGAGATCTCCGAAGGAATACACTCAGTGCACTAAATAGTGCCGTAGACATGGTGAACAGCCATCGTGCTCAAAGTTGTAACGACCAGCTTCGAATGCATAAACTCCAACGATGCCAAAATGAGGAGGCTATCCTCTCTATATATCGTTGGCCTCTAACAAACCCTAAGGCCCACCTCTAGCAACGTCACCTCCCTTTGTTGCGTGCTCAACTTGGCCCCCTTGGTTACAACGTTTTGTCTACTAGCGAGTGCACTTTATTTTTAGAGTGAGTTATGTTCCCATCTACTCAATTTTATTTATAATTTAACTACACAAGGAAAAATTGATCAAAATTAATATTTCCAATTAGCTATCACTAATTGGGAATATTACAAATTTAAATTAAAAATACTTGATAATAAAAAATAATTGTGGAGATAAAAATATTTATGGAGATACTTGGATGAGATAATGCACACAAGTGTGCATACTTGGTAAGTCTATCAACTACCACCATGATGACACTCTTTCCTTCGGACTTAGGTAAACCTGTGATAAAATCCATTGAAATCTCCTCCCAACGTTGACTTGGAATGGATAAAAGTTGTAGAAGTCTCGGGGTCTTAATTGTTTCCACTTTATTCTGCTGGCAAACCAAACATTCCGCCACAAACTTTTGAATATCAGATTTAAGGCCATCCCAAAAAAATTCTTTCTTCACCCTGTGGTAAGTTTTTAAAAATCCTGAGTGTCCTCCTAAAGGAGAAGTGTGCAATTCCAGAAGAATCTTTTGTTTTACTTGGGAATTCTTACAAAGATATAAGCGATCTTTGTACCATAAGGAATCATTTTTCCAACTAAATGTATCAGATGTACTAGGATCTTGCTGCAACTTTTGAATGAGTGTCCATACATCTTTGTCCTTCTTCCATTCATCTCTTGCTTCTATTATCCAATCTGGTTGGATAATAGAAATGGCACAAAGCAATGCTTCCACCTCTTCATTCTTTCTTGAGAGTGCATCTGCAACAACATTAAGCTTTCCTTTTTTGTAGATTATTTCAAAGTCATAACCTAACATATTTGTGACCCATTTTTGCTGCTCTTCTGAAGATAGTCTTTGTTCCAAAAAGTGTTTAAGACTATCATGATCAGTTTTTACCTTGAAGTGTCTTCCCATTAGGTAAGTTCACCATTTCTTTAGTGCATGCGGTATTGCTAACATTTCCTTCTCATAAATAGGTTTCTGTAAATACTTTCCTTTGATTGGACGACTTTCAAAAGCAATGGGTCTTCCTTCCTGCATTAAAACTGCACCAATTCCATTTCCTGAGGCATCACATTCCACAATAAAGGTTTTTGTGAAGTCTGGTGTATCTAAGACCGGTGCTAGGCACATTGCCTCTTTAAGACGTTCAAAGGCCTTAGTTGCTTCAGGAGTCCATGAAAATGCATCTTTCTTCAATAATGTTGTTAGAGGTGCTGCTATTCTCCCATAATCCTTAACAAACTTGCGATAATACCCTGTTAACCCGAGAAATCCTCGCAACTGCTTTATGGTTGTGGGAACTTTCCATTCCTTAATGGCTTTAATTTTGTTAGGGTCTACCTTAACACCCTCGTGAGATACAATATGACCCAGATATTTCACCTCTTGTACTCCAAAGAAACATTTGGATGTTTTTGCATATAATTGTTTCTCCTGCAATAGTTTGAGCACCCTGTCAACATGTTCAACATGATCCTTCCAAGACCTACTTTAGATTAGTATATCATCAAAAAATACTAGCACAAATTTTCTAAGGAAGGGTTTGAAAATGGAATTCATCAACCCTTGAAATGTAGAAGGTGCATTGGTAAGGCCAAAAGGCATGACCAAAAATTCATAATGACCCTCATGAGTTCGAAATGTTGTTTTTGGAATATCTTCAGTCTTCATTCTAATTTGATGATATCCTGAACGAAGATACAACTTGGTAAAATAAATTTCTCCATGTAATTCATCCAATAATTCATCAATCATAGGAATGGGAAATTTATCTTTAATGGTGAGCTTATTGAGCTCCCTATAATCGGGACACATGCACCATGATCCATCCTTCTTGTGTACCAATACTACAGGAGAAGAGAAAGAACTTTGATACGTTGAACTATACCAGCCTCTAACATTTCTGCAATCATACGTTCAATTTCACTCTTTTGGACATAAGGATATATGTAAGGTCAGATGTTTGGAGTAACACTTCCTGGAATCAAATGAATAGCATGATCATGATCATGAATAGGTGGGTGTCCTTTGGGAGTATCAAACACATTGGAATGATTGTCCAAGACTCTTTGGAGATATGGAGAAACAGATGATTTTGATGTTGGAACTTCTAGTGAGCATAATTGTGCAATTACGCCTCGTTGTTCTTTCTTCAGAAGCTTTGTCATGACATTAGATCTTACTATCTTTCCTGGTTTCCTTATGATACCCTATAATTCGATTTCCTTTCCTTCCTAAAATAATTTCAGGAAAATTTCTTGAAAATTAAAAGCAATCATCCCCAAATATTGTAGCCAATGTACTCGTAGTACGACATCAACACCTCCCACTGGGATGGAAAGCATTGGACTATTTAATACATATTCCCCCATGGATAGCTTGATATTATGGCATTTTCTAGAGAAATTTATAGTTCCTCTATTTGCAACGATCACTTGACGTTCTGGTGCTGGGTATAGGAAACAATTCAATTCCTTGGCTACCTTACAATGAACAAAATTATGGGTACTACCTGAATCAATCAACAATATTACCTTGTTCTTCTTGATATGCCCTTCTATCTTGAGAGTTTGAGTAGTGGTAATTCCTGCCAATGCATTACATGATATGGTCGGACTCATTTCTTCCACTTCTAGGGTTGGTTCCTAGTGTATATCCTCTTCTTGTTCATTTTCTTCTTCCTATTCACAATCTATGTAAAATAAGTTCTTCTCTAGGAGTAGCAACACTTCCCTCTTTATAGAATTGAGTGGTAGGCTTCCTTGTCACCATAATTTTACATTCAATCTTTCTTGCCAACCTGAATGCCTTCTCCAATGAATCAGGTTCCAAAATGCAAACTTCATGTTGGATGTTATCTTTTAAAGTACCTATGAAGAGATCAATCCTGTGTTCCTCTGAAATATTAGTTACCCTTATACTCAATTTTTGGAAGTCCTCAATGTGCTCCCCCACTAAACCCTTTTGTTTGAGACTTATCAATTGGCTAAAGAAGGTGTTGCTCTTTGTATCCTCATAATGTGCTATCATTTCCTCCGTAAAAATTGACCAAGTGACAATTTGTTTACGGGAGAAAACCCATTGATACCATACAAATGTATTTTGTTCTAGATGTAAAGTTGCAATGCAAACCTTCCGTGTGTTTTTCACATTATTGAGATCAAAATATTTCTCCATCTGTAGTATCCATGTTATGGGATCCTTGCCATCAAACTTCCTCATATCCATCTTTGAAATATGGTGGTTCTTCCTACCAACATTAGAGTTTATGAAATCACGATTATCATTTATTTTGTTCTCATCATGAGTTTCCTCTACTATATTTTCACCATTAGGAAACATTTGTTGTATCAACTTTGTCAAACCTTCCATGTCTGCTTTTAAATCATTCTTCAAGTTTTCCATTTTTTCATCGATCATAGCTTCCATGTCATCCATCTTAGCTTCCATGCCAACTTCCATGCCATCCATATTAGCTTCCAAACGATTCATCTTAGCTTCCACACCTTTCTTCAAACCATCCATCTTAGTTTCCATTTCTTTTTTTGTTGCTCTTTGCGATAGAGAAATGTGGTGCACTTGCTCATGGACTTTTGATATCTCATGTTGCATTTCTTCGTCTTCATGAGTCATAGTAGAGCCTTTTGAAGGCTTAATGGGTGTTGAATTATTTTTAGGAGGCATTTTAGAACCCAATATTGATATCTATGCTCAATAGGCCTTTGGAATCAACTAGAACTGATTTTTCAAACAAGACTTATGCAATTTGAAAAAAATACACACCTTTTTCTTGATTTTGACGAGCTCGATATTGAAACTGAATTATCTCTGTTATTTTGGATCTTCAATATCTAAAATTTGGCCCTAAATTCACCCTCTGAATCTTTTGAATGCCACAAGTCTGACCTGATTTTGATTCTTCAAGCCAAAGTTATGTCCACTCTCCCACAATGACCTAATTATGGACCAGTTCAATATAGCTAACTTGTACAACTTTCCATGTTTCATTGTTTCCTTCTTTGGCTCTAAAATTGATAGAAAAGAAACTAAAATCCGTGTAATTTTGGCCACTTTTTACATCATTCCAATCTGATGCTCAGAGAGAGAGTTATGAAGGTTTTCCCACGATAACCTCTCTGAGATGAAATTCGAGAGCCTGAAAAAGACCTAACTTCCACAGATCATATCTCCAAAAATATTATGAGCCAAGCTCTAAAATTTTTCGATGATGTTCCTCGAGATCTTGGCTTCGCGCACTTAACATTTCAGCTTCTGAACTTTCATAGAAAAAAATCTATAGAGAAAATGCCACGATGACCTTTTTGGAGCAACAAAACCCTAGAATCCAAAGCTCTAATACCAAATGTTGTGAAACCAGCTCCAAAAAAAGAAAAAAATAGATATCAATGCCTTATAAATAAGCCACTTTGAGGGGAGAACCTCCAATACATTACATAAATGAATAATTCTTGGATGATGCAAATTAAAAAACCTCCTTTCTATATATAGGAGTCCATAGGGCCACAATGTAATCCTAGTGGGGCCACAATGTAATCCTAGCTGAGCTAACAATAATAATTTAAGGGCACAATAATAACAATATGGGGGCTACAAGGGTACAATAATAACAATAAGGGGTTTACACTAACAACAATAAGGGACTATACCAGTAATATAGGGACCTAACACTTAGTTTTTAAGTGAAACACAATCCATGATTAAAAAAAAAAAATTGAGTCGAATTTTATTCCTAAAAAAAACTCAATATCCAAACAAATTTAAATTCGATTTTCCACTAATTTCGATTTTATTTAGTGAGAGTTCTTGTTTTCTTTAGTAAAATATTATTTTCTTTCTTCCCAAATTGAATCAACATATGTTTCTATAACGCACCCCATTTCACACCAATTTTTTTTTTTTTTTTTTTGCACTAATTCCTATTGCTAGAACTAGCGCATACATTTAAACAGTTTACACTTCCTGTTGACTGTAGCAGTACAATTTAACGTCTCAATAATAATTTTTTTTTTCCATAATGGTACTTAATGCCAATGGCGATTGGATTTAGATTTGCTAGCTCTCTGAACTTTTCTTTTTAAAGTTTTCACGTAGCATTCTATTGAGATCATTAAAATCTTGTTCTTAATATGGATTTTGGTTTTGTTCCATTTAAACACAAAGTGTGATTATGATATGTGTTATAGTGTTTCCATGGTTTATACATTCCTAGTCGTAAAGCTTCATAACTTTTTTTTGCACCCATGTATATACATCGAGACTATGGTCACGTTTCCTTATATACTATGGGATTTTCGACCAATAATTTCCAACGTGGCTATGATGTTATCTTCATGATGGGTTTGATTTTTGTTTTTTATTCCAAATTTGAATGCAACGTATACTCTATTCTCATGGTTGATAAATGACGTTCAAGTGATATTTTTGTGTATTGTTCTGCGTCTCATGTCAATTTAATAAGAATGAGTACTTTGTCTGTCATGTATTGAATTTCATTCTCATTGCCATTCGAGCCATGTAATTGAGCATTTATGTTCTACTCTTCTAAGATTTCCAAATCCATATGTATGGTATTTTATATTGGTTTAGTGGTGAATCGCAGAGCTTGTTTTATTTCTCTTGTCTGCGCTAGTACGTTTGGTAATAACATTAGTACGTTCGACGTTTAATGTGAAGTGGCTTGGTTCAAGCCATTTAGTCGCTCCTCTATCTGTGTGTGGATCGATAGATGGTTGCTACATAGACGGTTGGATGTATCTAGGGTTTATGGCTCCGACTTGTATAAAATGCACCATATCCATTCGGGTTTATTTCTTTGCTCTCTATTCTCAGCGCGCTTTTCTTCCGGCCTCCTCCCCTGATGAGGCATAGGTGCCGCTTCTGCACTATGGCAAGAGCTTGGCACACGTCAACACCTCCTCCCTCATTACCCAAGGTATGAAGCTTAGCATGTTTAATACAAGCATTGCATTTCTATGTCTCCAGATATTAAGTATGGTGGCTCCTATCATTTTTTTTTCGTCAATGTTATGTAAGTCAATACGTCTGGATTTTCCATGCACTGTATAAGGATACCAATGTTTTTTCATTAGGCTCTGTAGTTTGTAATTGGATGGATTTATCAAAATCCTCAAAATCGCCTATGACTATGGTATACAGCCCATACGGCTTTGTTGCATTTTCTTTCAAAAAAAATTATTTTGCTCTAGGCGATAGATTATTTCTACGTTTCATCTCATACCAGGATTGATATTCTTGTCTGATTGTGATACGATTATAGTGTAATTTGGTTGAAGTTGGATTGAAATGGGAGATTTCTTCCCTGCATCATTCGTTCTTTCCTCTCGCCTGCATAAAATTTGATTTCTTTAGTGTAGGCCACAGAGCTCTCGGCTCTCACTAATTCGTTTCAGGCCACTCTCATTCATATCCCCTACCGTAGGTATATGGTGTCAACGTTTTTATATATATAAGTTTTGTTTTCATAACTTTGAGGTGGTAGTGTATTTTTCTCTCAGCATTCGTTCAATACAACCCAGTCATCCTGGAATGATGGAGAACTTCCATCGTATCTGCATTTGAATGGCGTCCTTCCTTGATTCGTTTAGGTATCAATCTGGATGACTATGATGTTTATTATTCTCGAACTTGTCATTCGAATTGGCACATAGGGTTTACTCATTTTTTTTTTCTCTGTTGTAACTTGGTTAGAATTTCATTTCACTCAGGTGCTTTCTCTTTCTCAGGTGAGGACAAATTTTTAAATGCCCTTTTTTCCCTTAACTTCTTCCATTAATCTTTAGTTTACGATCGTTTTATTATTTCAGTTCGCTTACCCCCAAACCTCACAACAGTCTCTAATTCATGTGGTCGTTGTGTTGTGCACAGGTAATGGACATGATTAGAAATTCCATGAAGTTACTTGTCGAGCTATTTCTTATGACGTTTAAGTGTTAATGTTCACCCTGCTCCTATTCCAAGTCTATATTCACCAGTTATTCTCCAACAGAAATGGAGGCATTGCTCCAAAACCTGTTAATTTCTATTTCCTAATTTGGTGTAAACTGTATATTGAATCTATTGAGATTTGGACATTTGGATAGTTTTGTTATTTATGTGATGTTTGAAAATCGAGGGTTTGAATGTTCCACTCCAGAAAAGAACACCATTACATTATGCCCTGATATTATCTGGTGTTCTTAGATGGTTTTATATACTTCCTTTCTAGACATATATAAATTTTTACTTGAGAAATATTTACCTAGTGTAATGTCCACATGCCTTTTGCTTACTATGCATAAAATTATTTCAGTGAGGTTCTTGTATCTAAAATTTCTTTCTCAGTTAATGTGTAACTCTATATTTCCAGAATTTAACTCACCATAGTCTTAGAAATCTCGGTACAATGTATATATTTATTCCATATATTTTCCACTACTCCTACTGTTGTAAATTTATCCTATTCTGCTGATGTATAAATACTTGATTCTTTTCCCTATTGATAATTCACTATTATATCAATAGTAAGAAGTTTGAAGTAATATTTCATGCTCTACCCTATTCTGCATGTAACTCATCTGGTTATTAATTTATCTAGCAGATAGAGAGATGGTAATGAAATATAATGAGGAATTTTCTTATTTAATTTTATGGTTTTAATAGGTTTGTTGGTACTGCTCCGACTTTCAGGTGGAATATATATATTTCTGTAAACTAATATTGTTAATGGTTCAGCTGAGATATTTTTTCCTCTTTTGTTTTACAGTAGGTTAACAGATACACAAGTATACTTTTCCTAAGCTTTTGTATCTATTTTGTTTGTACATCACTTAATATTTAAATGTCCTTCTAGTACAAAGAAAAAGCTTCTACTTCTAGATATCTAGATCATACCTAGGTTAACTTAATAACTGCACAGAAGCAGATTAAAGTTATAATTTTAATGGATTATAGGAGTATATAAATTTCCAGATTTAAACCAGCACAAGTTTAGAGCTTCTGGATGATTTTCCCTATAATTTTTATTCCTACAACTCTACAGAATGGAGAGGATTAATTTCTTCTCAATAATTCTGTTAAATGTATGGAAGATCAGATTTAGATTTAAAATAAACTAAGATTCAGAATCATAATTCATCCAGCAAGGAAATTCAAAAGTTCAGCCATACATAAATATTCGAGGCATACCACTTGTGTAATTGACCAGTCCTCCCAACCTTAGAGTTCCTCTATCCATAGAACTCACCCCTTAGCTGAGATCATATTCCAGAACAGACCAACCTCTAATCTGTTCTGGAATAGCTCATTTAAGCTTTTTCTCCCCAAAGCCTGTTTCTAATTTTGCATCTAGAATTACACGATTCTTTTCTTCCTGTTTGCCAAGGCTTCCCTTATTTAGGGACTTTTAAAGCTTCTTTCTTCTTTTCCCAGCTTTTTACCTCTTCCCAACTACTCTCCACCTCATTGGGGAAACTAGATTTTTCCTTAAAAATCTAATTTGGAAATAAATTCTTTCAAGGATTTTTGAAGGATTTTTGGGGAATCTTAGCCTTTTTCCATACCTCGTGGATTTGGCAAGTGATCTCATACTTTTCATTTGGTCAATATGCACAGAATTATTTTATTTATTTTTTCAAATTAAATACTTAAGTACATCCACAAAATACTTATGCATTTGGGTCCACTCCCTTTTGGATCTAAAGTTAAAATGTCTAACTTGAAGGAAACATAAAACTAGGGGTGTTACACATTCCCCCTTTGAAAGCAAACACTGTCCTCGGTGTTACCAACTATATACTAGAGTTAATTTTTTTTTTTCAAACAAATAAGGATATTTTTCCATCATATCAACTTCTCTTTCCCATGTAGCTTCTTTAGCAGTAAAGTGCTTCCATTGCACCTTTACTCTTGCTATTGTTCAGTTCCTCAATTCAATTTCTTCCTGCTCCAATATTTGAAATGGCTCTGGAAGGAACTCCCCTTCTGGTTCCACCTGTATCACATTCCAATCAACAATTTGAGAATCATCATGTATATATCTTTTTAACAATGAAACATGAAACACATCATGAAGTTTAACATGGGGCGGTAATGCCAGCTTATAGGCCACTGGCCCCACCCTTCTAACACCTCAAAAGGCCCACAATATCTAGGATCCAATTTTGCACAACTTCCAACATAAAGTGTGCTCTTTTTGGGTTTAATACGTAAATAGACATGATCCCCCACTTTGAATTCCCAATGCAACCTCTTCTTATCAACATAGTTTTTCTATCGATCTTGTGCTATCTTGATGTTTCTTTGTATTTGTTTAAAAATTATTTCCATCTCTTTTAACGCATATGGCCCCAACATTAGCTTATCCTCAGGTTGACTCCAACTCAAAGGAGTACGACACTTCCTTCCATAGAGTGCTTCGAAGGGACTCATTATGATGGAGGATTGATAGCTGTTATTGTAGGAAAATTCAGCTAAATGCAAGTATTCTTCCCATTTTGATGTCCTATACATCACATACATTCTCCACATATCCTCCAAAATCTGATTTTTTCTCTCTATCTAACCGTCTGTCTAAAGGTGATAGGCAGTTCTAAAATTCAGCTTAGTGCCCATGTCCCCAAATAGCCCTTTCCAAAAAACTACTGTGAATTTAGCATCTCTATGTGAAATAATCATCTTTGGGACCCCATGTAGCCTTACTATTTCTTTTAGGAACACATCCACTACTTGGGCTGTCCCAAAAGTAGATTTCATAGGTATGAAGTGTGCAACTTTTGTTAAAGTGTCTACTGCTACCATAACTGAGTCATGCTGGTACTTGGTTCTGGGTAACCCTGTTATGAAATCTATAGAAATAGTATCCCATTTCCATTCTGCAATTGGAAAAGGATTTAGAAGACCAACAGGATGCTAATGCTCAACTTTAACTAGTTGACATTCCATGCATCTAGCCAGATATTCTGCTACATCTTTTTTCATTCCTGGACAAAACAATTTCTTTTTCAAAGTTGTTAGCATTTTCTGATATCCAGGATGTCCTCGATACGGTTGTTTATGATATTCATCTAGGATTTCTTTTTTCAAAGTTTCCACATTGGGGATGTACAATCTGTTTTTGTAACAAATAAGCCCTTTTTGGTTTTGAATGTATTTAGCCATTTCTTTCTTTAGTATTTTCACTTGTAGATTCTCGAAATTTGGATCTTGGTCTGCTACCTTTTTCACTAGTTCTTCTAAATCAAAACTAGCACTGCTTCTGATGCTGTTAATGTTTTGGCAAGCATTTCTACTCAATGCATCTACAATTTTGTTTTCTTGCCCCGTGATATGTTTTATGTCCATGTCAAATTCACTCGGAAAAGATATCCATCTGGCTTGTCGAGCATTCAAATTAGTTTGGGAAAAGAAGTATTTAAGACTAATATGATCAGTCATCAATGTAAATTTCTTTCCCAGAAGATAGTGTCGCCACATCTTCAAGGCGTGGATTACAATAGCCAATTCCAAATCATATGCACTATAATTCTGTTCATGTGTCTTAAATTTCCTAGACTCATATGCAATAATTTTTTTTTCCTGTAACAGCACTCCTCCCAACCCCTCTCTACAGGCATCTATACACACAGCAAATTCTTTATCAAGATCTGCAATCTTCAATATAGGGGTTGTAGTGAGTTTTAATTTTAATTGTTCAAAATTGTTTTGGCATTTTTCAGTCCACTCAAATTTGACACCTTTTCTTTGTAGTGAAGTTATGGGATAGGCTATTGCAGAAAATCTTTCCACGAATCTGCGATAATAACCTGCAATCCCCATAAATGATATCACTACTAAAACATCAGTTGGCACCGGCCATTCTCTAATAGCTTTTATCTTTTCAGGGTCAAAAACCAACCCTTGTTTAGAAATAATATGTCCGAAGTATTTGATCTTGTCCTTATAGAATTCACATTTACTGAACTGGGCATATAACTGGTTTTCTTTCAAAGTTTCCAACAATATTCTCAAGTGCTCTTTATGCTCCTCCTCACTTTTTGAATAAACTAAAATATCGTCTATGAACACTAATACGAATTTATCCAAGTACTTGTTTAAAGCACTGTCCATTAACCACATAAAGGTGGCAGGGGCATTTGTCAAACCAAAAGGTAGGAATACAAATTCATAGTGACCATACCTGGTTCGAAAAGTTGTTTTACTAATGTTGTCCTCCTTAATTCTGAGCTGGTGATAACCAGTCCTTAGATAAATCTTAGAGAATACTGAAGCTCCCCTTACTTGATCAAAAATGTCATCAATTCATGGCAAAGGGTACCTATTTTTAATGGTCAGCTTATTCATTTGGCGATATTCAATGCACATTCTAAAGGTTCCATCCTTCTTTTTCACAAACAGCACCGATGCTCCCCAAGGAGACACACTCAGTCTGATATACCCCTTATCCAGCAATTCTTGAAATTGCATTTTCAGTTCCATGAGTTCAGGGGGACTCATTCGATAAGGGGCTTTGGAAACATGTGTTGCTCCAGGCACTAAATCGATTGAAAAGTCAATCTCTCTTTTGGGGGGAAGATGAGGAATCTCATCTCGAAAAACTTCCTTAAACTCTCTTACTACTAGCAGACTGTCCAGCAGGTTTTCTTCAGGTTGTTGTCCTAATTCTTTGACATGTACTGCGTATACTTGATATCCTTTCCTAGCTATTCTTTTCAGTTGCATCGATGATATTTGTCTTATCGAGATGGGTTTTGGTTTTCCCTGGAGAATGAAAGGTTTCCATGCCTCATCTAAGCAATGCAGAGTTTTATCCCAATAGTTCATCATAGCTTTTCTCTTCTCCAACCAGTCCATTCCTATTAGTAAGTCATATGAGCCTAAGGGAAGAATATTTAAATTTACTTCCATCTGAAAATCATCTAATTTAATTGCTATTTGAGGTAACTTATGAGTTACTTTCCTCTTGGTGCCAGTGGCTAACTGGACCAACCAAGACTCTGGAAATTTTTCAGTCTTGAGATTGCATTTCTCTACAATTTTTGGACTAATGTAACTCAAAGAAGCACCTGGATCAATTAAAACTGTAAGAGATTGATCAACAATATTACCTTCCATCTCAACCATTGTAGCTTGGTGTTCTGCTTGTCGATTCTCCAAGGCTGCACTGATAGTGGGTATATTTCTTGCTATTTCATTTACTGTGGTAGCTTCTCGATCTCTCACAATCATCTGAATGCTTTGGTGGGGACAATCCCTCAACAGATGAGGTTCTCCACAACCCCAACATTTCAAAGGCTCCCTCATTTTAACTATTCCTTCCTTCTTATTATCTCCATCTAATTGTTTCAAACCAACTTGGAACTGTGCAGTTTGACTTTCTTTTGGTTTATTAATTTTTTTCTGTTGATGGTCCCTACCAAAGTTCTTTAAGTAGGCTGGTTTTTGTTTCTTTCCTTTGACTTCACCTTTGTTTACCTAGCCTTTACCATGTTCACCCTTTCCTTTAAACTGTTGGTAACATAATCTAGCTTTCCTCACTACTTCGTCAATAGTTTTTGCATTATCGAATTCAATCCTCTCCTTGTACACAACATGCAAATAGTTCAAAAACCTTTGCACCTTTGCTTTCTCCTCCCGAATGTAGGGCACATACCTTAACAGATTTGTAAACTTGGTGACAAACTCATCGATAGTGAGCTGTCCGAGTCTGAGTTCATGGAATTCCTTTGCTTTATCATCATAATAGTGTTCATTTAAATAGCAGTTTTAAACTTAACCTGGAAATTTTCCCAAGTAACTGTCTTTTCATCAATGGCATGGACCATTTTTGTCTCCTCCTACCACAAGGTAGCCTTACCTTATAGCGGGTAGACAGCTAATTTGGCCTTCATATTGCTTTCATATTCATAGACCTAGAAATACTTAATCATATTCAACAACTAGTCCTCAACATCTTCCTCCTTCTCCCCATCATAGGAGGGAGGTTTGATCTTTCGGAATTCCCCCTGTAATTCCTTTTTCTGCATATGCTAGTGTCTAGTAGTGTCCTCTTCCTCAGTAATCAAATAACTTTCCTTTCTTCCTCTTTCCGAAACCTTCACCTTCTTGGCTATTCCTCAAAGTCAATTCTCTGATGAGCTTTTCCTGCTCCTCACTGGCTAATGACAGTCTATCATTTGTGCTTCTTAGCTCAGCCATCTCTCGTTGCAAACTGTGCAACATAACCATCACCAGAGCGTTGGGATCTGGTGTATTATCTTCATCACGCAGATCAACATAAATTTCATCACCTTTAGCCATTTGGATTTTCTACTTCAGCACCACTGTACACTAAATAACACATATCAATAACAAAAAAAAAAATCAACAAGAATAATTTATATAGTGAGCACAACAACAACCCATTTGTATCTAACATGAGCTCTGATACCATTTCTAACGCACCCCATTTCACACCAATTTTTTTTTTTTTATGCGCTAATTCCTATTGCTAGAACTAGCGCATACATTTAAACAGTTTACCCTTCACGTTGGCTATAGCAGTACAATTTAATTTATCTCAATGATAATTTATTTTTATCCATAATGGTACTTAATGCCAATGGCATTTGGATTTATATTTTCTAGCTCTATGAAATTTTATTTTTAAAGTTTTCACGTAGCATTCTATTGAGATCATTAAAATCTTGTTCTTAATATGGATTTTGGTTTTGTTCCATTTAAACACTAGGTGTGATTATGATATGTGTTATAGTGTTTCCATGGTTTATACATTCCTAGTTGTAAAGCTTCATAACTTTGTTTTGCACCCATGTATATACATCGGGACTATGGTCCCGTTTCCTTATATACTATGGGATTTTCGATCCATAATTTTCAATGTGGCTATGACATTATCTTCACGATGGGTTCGATTTTTGTTTTTTATTCCAACATTGAATGCAATGGATACTCTATTCTCATGGCTCATAAATGATGTTCAAGTGATATTTTTGTGTATTGTTCCGCGTCTCATGTAAATTTAATAAGAATGAGTACTTTGTCTCTCCTGTATTGAATTTCATTCTCATCGCCATTCGAGCCATGTACTTGAGCATTTACGTTCTACTCTTCTCGGATTTCCAAATCCATATGTATGATTTTTTATATTGGTTTAGTGGTGAATCATCGAGCTTGTTTTATTGCTCTTGTCTGCGCTAGTACATTTGGTAATAACTTTAGTACGTTTGGTGTTCAATGTGAAGTGGCTTGGTTCAAGCCAATCATTCGCTCCTCTATCTGCGTGTGGATCGACAGATGGTCACCACCTAGACATTTGGATGTATCTAGGGTTTATGGCTCCAACTTTTGTAAAATGCACCATCTCCATTTGAGTTTATTTCTTTGCTCTCTATTCTCAACGCGCTTTTCTTCTAGCCTCCTCCCATGATGAGGCATAGGTGCCACCTCTGCACTATGGAAAGAGCTTGGTTCATGTTGACGCCTCCTCCCTTGTTACCCAAGGTATGATGCTTAGCATGTTTAATACAAGCGTTGTGTTTCTATGTCTCCAGATATTAAGTATGGAGGCTCGTATCATTTTTTTTTTCCGTCAATGTTATGTAAGTCAATACCTCTGGATTTTCCATGGCACCATATAAGGATACCAGTGTTTTTTCATGAGGCTCTGTAGTTTGTAATTGGATGGATTTATCAAAATCCCTAAATCGCCTATGACTATGGTATACAGCCCATACGACTTCGTTGTATTGTCTTTCATAAAAATATATTTTGTTCTAGGCGAGAGATTATTTCTACGTTTCATCTCATACCAGGATTGATATTCTTGTCTGATTGTGATATGATTAGAGTGTAATTTGGTTGACGTCGGATTGACATGGGAGATTTCTTCCTCGCGTCATTCTCTCTTTCCTCTCGCCTGCATAAAATTTGATTTCTTTAGTGTAGGCCACAGAGCTCTCGGCTCTCACTAATTCATTTCAGGCCACTCTCATTCGTATCCCCTACTATAGGTATATGATGTCGACATTTTTATATATAGAAGTTTTTTTTTCATAACTCTGAGGTCGTAGTGTATTTTTCTCTCAGCATTCGTTCAATACGACCGAGTCATCCATGGAATAATGGAGAACTTCCATCGTATCTGCATTTGAATGGCGTCCTTCCTTGATTCGTTTAGGTATCAATCTGGATGACTATGATGTTTATTATTCTCAAACTTGTCATTCGAATTGGCACACAGGATTTACTCATTTTTTTTTTCTTTGTTGTAACTTGGTGAGGATTTCGTTTCACTCAGGTGCTTTCTCATTCTCAGGTGAGGAAAAATTTTTAAACACCCCTTTTTCCCTTAACTTCTTCCATTAATCGTTGGTTTACTATCGTTTTATTATTTCAGTTCGCTTACCCCCAAACCTCACAACAGTCTCTAATTCATGCGGTCTTCGTGTTGTGCAGAGGTAACAGACATGATTAGAAATTCCATGAAGTTACTTGTCGAGCTATTTCTTATGACATTTAAGTGTTAATGTTTGCCCTGCTCCTATTCTAGGTTTGTATTCACTAGTTATTCTCGAACAAAAATGGAGGCATTGCTCCAGAACCTGTTAATTTCTATTTCCTAATTTGGTGTAAACTGTATATTGAATGTATTAAGATTCGGACATTTGGATAATTTTGTTATTTATGTCCTGTTTGATAGTCGAGGGTTTGAATGTTCCACTCGAGAAAAGAACACTATTACATTATGCCCTAATATTATCTAGTGGACTCATATGGTTTTATATACTTCCTTTCCAGACATATATAAATTTTTACTTCAGAAATATTTACCTAGTGTAATTTCCACATGCTTTTTGCTTACGATGCATAAAATTATTTCAGTGAGGTTATTGTATTTTAAATTTCTGTCTCAGTTAATGTGTAACTCTATATTTCCAGAATTTAACTCACCACAGTCTTAGAAATCTCAGTACAGTGTATATATTTATTCCATAGATTTTCCACTACTCCTACTGTTGTAAATTTATCCTATTCTGCTGATGTATAAATAGTTGATTCTTTTCCCTATTGATAATTCACTATTATATCAATAGTAAGAAGTTGTCAAATGAAGTAATATTTCATTCTCTACCCTATTCTACATGTGTCACGTCTCCCAGATCCAGCTTTCTACACATATAACCTAACTGAGATATTCTCTGCCTTATGAGCCAGATAACATTGATAGTTTTGTTACTGAATCACTTACAAATTCAGTCTGCTATCTGGGTTTTAAATTTTTTTCAGTACTCATAGACAGCCATGGAACATAAGAATTTCCAGGAGAATTTTTGGGCTTGACCTCCCCTCTTCTCAGTCCATCTAGTAGACTTGTATATCTATATATATATATATATATATAGTACTTTGTATTTCTCAGGTTTTTCTTTTTCAGAGTTTTGTCCAACTCTAGATGATTGCTAAGCCCTTCCTCAACTTTCCAGTTTGCAGGCCTTATAAGAGTGTAACATTTTAAAGTTTCGACGTAAAGGTATGAATGTATGCTTCCTCGCACACATCTATATATTGGAATTAACACTCCATTGCTCCAACTACTTTCTGACGGTGTATGCTATGGGCCGATGACGGATGCTCTGTTCATTGTATTTTTACCTATGCTTACAATCTTCCCTCACACAACTCTTATCACACCATGGATGTTCAAGTAGGATTTCCCTTTATCTTACTGTTACAACATTCAACATGTTTAACACTCTGGTGCAGATTCAACTTTTCCATGGGAAAACTAGGACACAGATCCTCTTGCTTCAATTAAATAGAAACTGGATGGTTTAGACTCCCTAGTGTTAGATCCTCGTACTTAGTTAGGCTTCAACTTTCTGCTTTCATATGTTTACACTTACATTTAACAGAATAATTTAAGTTTTTAGTTTTACAATTCTTTCCATTGTAATAAAACCCCATACTGCTATCACACTACCTTCTGTGATTGGTTACAGGGAATTCTGTGCCATCAATATTGTTATTATAGGTTTAGTTGTTTGGTACTTGCTGTTCATGGTTACTGGTTTGTTAACATTTTCTGTCTGTACACACAGTAAGTTAATGTGCCTTTAAAAGACAGCAAGCTACACCTATACATAATCATGAGATTATCTGTTCAAAGGATCTACCCTCTCTAACCCCATTCCTACAAGGTACTCATCCCCATACTCCAACCATTTGTCTCTGCTATCACTAGCTTGGGTTTACAATTACATGAGTTACTGAAATAATAATAAATCTAAAATTTTCATAATGACCCAGAACATAACAATTCATAAATTGCATAATGAACCATAACATCATAATTCATAAAACAGGGATTTATTTAATACAGACTTACAGAAATCTGCAACATTAGGCATGTATACATCTACTATGACCAGTCCTCCCAACCTTAGAATCCTCTTTATCTCCTAGGATTCACCCCCAGGCAGAGATCACGAAACAGCAGTTGCTCGTCTGTGCAGAGCGGCTTATTTTAGTGCACTTTCTAGCTTTGTTTCAGTGCCGTCCGAAATTTCGGGGATGCTTTTATTCTGTTTAGCCTAGGCTTCCCAATTTCAGAACTCTTTAAGTACAGCTGGCACTGCTATGACTTTTCGACTTTTTCTCTCTTCAACTACTCCTCTTCATTGAAAGTACAAGTTTTTTCCTCAAAAATCTAAATTAAGCTCTTCTTTCAAGGATTTTTGAAAGATTTGGGGAAAGTCTTTTTTCCTTTTCCATCACCTCATGGATTAGGCATGTGATCTCACTTTCTCATCTGGTCATAGTGGATACACAATATTTTATTTACTTTTCATAAATAAATAGTTAACCACATCCACACAATAATTATCCATTGGGGGTCCACTCCCCTTTGGACTTATGTTCAACTGTCTCATTTGAAAAGCATAGAACTTGGGGTTGTTACATATTCCCCCTCTGAAAATAAACACCGTCCTCGGTGTTGCCAACTATCTACTTAGTTTATTTCGAACATAATTATGAATGCTTTTCCATCATCTTAGCTGCTTTGTTCCATGTAGCTTTTCAGCAGTAAAGTGCTCCACTGCACCTTTACTCTAGCTACTGTTCGATTTCGAAATTCCATTTCTTCCCGCTTTCATCTTTGAAGTGACTCTGGAAGGAAATTCTTCTTCTGGTTCCACTTGGACCACATTCCAATCAATAATGTGAGAAGCATCATGTACAAAATTTATAAATTTTCTTTTCCAACAAGGAGACATGAAACATATCAGGAAATTTAATAAGCAATGGTAGGGCTAATTTATAAGCTATTAGTTTCCAGCAGAGTACTCTCCTGCCTCCACTGTATTTACTGATGCCTTATGCAGTTGGTTTTCTTCCTACTTCTTTGCAAGAAGTCTGTCTGGAAGATCTTTTATTCTGGTTTCTCTGTCCACAATTCATATCAATGTAAGTAATATCAGGTACATATAATTGATAATTCACAACGACATTACGCATTTCAACAACTTGAAATTCGATTATTAATCAAGCGGGTCGAGTTTATAATAATTTAGTGCTTGTAGTACACTACTTATCCTTTCTTGTTTTTCGATGAGATTCTTTGCTCACTCAACAAGATACGATTAAGCTTTTCTTGATTTTCCTGGGTGATTTATCTTCACCTTTTCCTCTTTATTTCAGTGCCCAATCTCTTGTTACACACTTGGCTAAACAATTTTATTTTCATTAGTACTCATAAATGAGAGAAAAACACTTGTATCATGTGCATGGTTATGCTTTTACTTTCTCATTTTATAGCTGTACTTCTAGTATCTTTTCACTTTGTTCTTTTGCTAAGCAATCAGTTTACTTAGTAATAACGTTTTTCAGACAACCCATGTCTCGGATTCAATTCCTCTAACCTCTTTTATGAATTCTATCCACTATTCAAAACTTACGTGAATAAATTTGGATCTCCTGGGTTTCCCCCACACCCAAGTCCAAATACAGCTCATCCTCTTTTCTCTCGGTTTGTAGCTGTATGATTTCACACTATTTCCCTGTCTTTGAATTTAAGACTCAAGAAAATTAACTTTAATAAAATTTACACCAACAAAATTTTATAGTGTGAATACATGTTTCCTTTTATAGTGATAAATATAATTTCTATAATTCATCACATTCACAAGTATTAATACTTGATAATGTCAAAAAATAAATTTGACACAATTTCCCCTTTTTCAACGAATCACCAGAATTTATTCATTTACTTTTAATTGTATGTTCATGCTTTACTAATTCCCCTCTTATATTTCTCATAGGCTTATATAATAAAATAGAATTAATTAAAATGGAATAGATCATAAAAGTATTCCAACTTTCGAATCACCAAAAAGAATTCCTTCTTTTCTAATGCATAAAAGCATTCTGTTTTTTTCTAAAACAACCATAAATCTCTCATGCTTTTTTATTTTTAAATCTATATTTGTTTTTTTCTTATAGAGAAATATCCCTTCTCCATATTTTTTTCCCAATTCCATTATCATTATCTCTAAACTCATATAAAATATGTAACTGAACATATAGTTATTTCATGAAAGAATATAAATTATTATAAATAAATAATTAGGAAGTCCTTCTTCCACTATTACAAGAATATCCTTCCTTAAGTAAGTCATCAGGAAATTTTCAATTTATCCCTTCATTCATTCATGCCTAACTCCATGTAATGGTTCCACAATTACTAAATCAACCATTTAATTGTAATTAACAATTGTACTTAAATCCTCTTTTCTTTTATGGCAGTATACCTGCCTTATTTATAGGATACAATTTCCACTTACTCATATACTACTTACATCTTAAACATTCTCATGAGCCTGTATATATATCCACTAGGTTTGTAGATATCATATATATTTCCAAACCTTATTGTATAAGTAACCATGATATATATATATATATATGATATATATATATAGCCTTAGCAATATTAATTTGATGAACATATGAATATATATATATATCCCTCTATTTATATATATTCATATATAAGTTCAAGCCTTTTTTGAAAGTGTTACCATATATATTCCAAATTTAAAATAATCTCTTTTATTGATTTTCTACTAGCAACTTTTCCACTTTTAGTTAATTTCCATAGGATAGATTTTCAATCTCAAAGTTTCCCCCATGCACTTATTGAATTCCCTAAAGTGGAATCAAATTAAAGTGCCACTTTACCAATCCTATGCATATATATATTTCTATATAGGTATATATATCCAATCTCATACCCATAGAAGTCTAAAATGCCTCTTTCTTAACTTCCATGTATACGTCATGGTTTTATCTATGCACATGTATATAATTATTCATATATATGTAGGCCTATACCATTGGACTACTAACACTTTTAAAGTGCGCTTTATACCACCTCCTTATAAATATTAAGGTGTATATATTTATATATATTTACATGCATCGATATATACTATTCTCCCCATAACAATTATAAAGTACAACTTTTATTCTACATCACAAGACATTTATAAACACATTATACACATTTGTAACGCCTCAGGTTTAGAATTTTTTTTTTTTCATGTGCCTTTGATTTCCCTATTATTTACCTTAACTCCATATATATCATATATGTATATAACATAGGATATTTATATATCCCATATACAATATATACCTTATGAGTCTATATAGCTACCTCTATATATATATCAAGTTCATATATATAACCATTTTATAACTTTTCGTTTTCCACATAAACTAGTTGTGTAGCACTCATACCTATACGTACAATTATATGTTTATATATATGGTAATTTCTAAAGCTATTAAACTAAGGGCAGGTTTTATAGTAACCTATATATATAAATATATATGAAACCTCTATGTAATTTTTTTATACCATTTGAAATACATAACACTTGATGTAATTATGGAAGGCGCACCCCTTTTCGCACGACATGGTATATATATCTATATCCATGGATCGATGCCTATCCACGGCATGAGATAGCCGCCTTACCAATCACTTTTTTTTTAACCTAAGGTAGTTAAAGGTGCATCCACAGTGCATATTTGATTTAGTTTATCAGACATTTGATTCACGTCGCATCTGGCAGAGTGATATCTCCGTGCTGGAGGACCGTCAACCACTTTACTGTGTTGAATTTGTGAAACGTGTCCAACTCTTACTCGAACCCTGCTAGGGCTTCTATGGCGTAAAATCTTGCAGGATTTTTTTTCTCGGCACAACACCTCATTTTCTGCTAACGTTGTACGCAGAACCTAAGGCCGACTATCGGCATTCACAGTTTTCTCAACACCAGTACTGTGGAGGAGCTGTATGGGCCGCCTCACTCAGGTTTCAGTACAGTCGGGTGTGACGGATACGGTTTTTTTTCTAATATTTTACTGATTCCTGTACAGGTACAACATCTCAGTCGTGGCAAGAAAGGGCGGCGTACCGTGGCCATGGTCCACCGATACATTGACGGTTGGCAATTCAGATGTGTATCTCAATCCCCATCGGGATTCGATGAGGATTTGTGACAGTGAAGCCATACCAGCTGGTGAGTCTTGATGACATGAGACCATTCAGATGGGATCTCATTGACAAGTTCTCTAAAGCCTGTATGGCATAGACAGAGGGTCTGCCTTTCGTTCGGGTCTCTGTGACAGAGCCCACCGAACTTATGGGTGTTTAAAACCCTAGTTAAATTTGCCTCTCTATTATAACCCTAACCCTTTGTTATGCGAGAGTGCGGCTTAAAATGTGTTATTTCGGCCGTTCATGTCTGTTGTAGGGTTCGGCCTCTTTGCGAACGCGGGGTCTTTTATTCCCAGGGCCAGGTGGCCATCGAATCCCAGATAATCGCGCCCGGTAGAGGGTTCTTTTTTTTTTTTCCGTGTTGATCATCAGCACGCCTCACGGGTGTAACCTCCATAATCGGGTAGGCCATAGATTCATTCTCAGAATTGTAAAATCTAATTTTGCTTGAGTTTATTTATGATGTATTTATCTACTTCTGCTTCAGAGATCAAACTCTTCAAAGATCGATCAAAGTTGTCAGTTTTCCGATTATAGGTTTCTGCTTGAACTGCTTCGGGTTGTCGTGCATCAGTTGCCTTTATTAGGATTCATCGCTTCCTAATTACGCCTATAGTTTCTATTTTTGATTTCCATCGCTAATGTGAAATGGTTTACTATGAGGAAAGGGTCCTGATTTTTACTATGCTCATGGTCCACACCTCCCTAACACCCCGCATCGTAAATCACGTTATTTATATCGTTTTGGTAATGATAATCTACCTTCAGCGCGCAAGTCCTGTCAAGCGGTTGGAGAGATTGAACCTAACGCTTCTGACGTATAAACATCAGTTCAGTAGGTTGCAGGAACTTACCTACAACAAGAATCATATCGTTGTTCATTACTGTGGGTGTGTCGCTTCATATTTTGATTTAGCTTTCTTTTAATAAACACAACAAATAAGCGGGCCTGCTTTCAGTGAGTTAGTGATTGAGAGTTATAATTGTCAACATCGTATTTTTCCATGATAGATTTGTTATGATCGCACGGTTTTTGAAATTGATCCACTTGTTTAACTGATCTTTTCATACAACCCTTTTTTTCTCGAAATCACCGATCCACTAATTATGGTCTATTGCGCCCCGGTGGTCTTTACACATGTTTATGTGCAGGTCCATTAAACCTTATTAACCCGAATGTTGATTTAGCTCTCGGCGTCTACGTGGTAATTGTAAGCCTACTGTTAGCATTTATTCTGCGACCGCTTGACAGTTTTGTTGAACATTACCAATAACCTTCCAAATGCCGTGAGTTCCACCCGCCGATATCATTTCTAGGGTTTCGTTTCACCTAATATATATAGGAGAATTTAACTTTGTTTACCGCCATACGGTTACATAGGTTATCTACACGTTTTGATTCTTTTCCATTATATGAATCATGTATTATATATTATGATTTAATTGATTCGTTGGGCAATTTGTGGGTTCACGTTATACGTTCAGTTCATATGTGTAGATTTCGGTTGAAATAACACGGTTGTTCATATGTGTAGATTTCGGTTGAAATAACACGGTTCATATCGGCCTTTAATTTTTTTGTTTGTTTCACTTAACCAGTTCACCTTTACAATTCGTACTTAGTTTCTTTTGACTTCCGCAATACATGTATATGTTATACCTGGTTGTATCGTCCTTCTTGCTATCTAAGGTTGTTTTGAATATACGTGTAGGTCATAGCTAATTTATGTGAAAGAATACTTTCCTACTTGTAAATTTGTTAAATGCATATTCATGAAGTCAATAGTTCCTTTGAAAGGAATTTATAAGTATAAATTTAAGCTATCGACCTATTACTTTTTCTTTTTTTTCACGGCTTTAATGTAAATACACCTTGCAATTTCTATTATAGTTATCTCAAAGTTTAGAAGTAGAATCTGAAATAATATGTACATTTAGGAAGTGATAATGGCTATTATACTTTTTCAACCCATTTTTTTTCTTTTATCATATAAAATTAGATAATAGTAATTGAACAGAGATTCTTAACCATAACTTAACTCCTTGGCTATGGTTCATAACTCCATAACTAAAGGTAGAGTTAGAAGTGAAATTTATGAAGTGAAATTTATTTACTTATAACCATTTCCACAATCCTAGAGAGTAGAATTAATATTTCTCTAGCACAATTTATACTGTCTTATTCAACTGCTTCTTTTTAAAATGGTACTCTGTAACTATAGTCCCTCTATAATGTTTCTCTGTTATTAGTAGGAACATCTATATCACAGGGTATATACATATATATACATCTATATACATGTATTCCATAATCCTTGAGTAGTATACCTAAACTGTAGATTCAGTCTTTGACAATTGCTGCTTAATTCCAGGATTAGAGATAGATTCCTAGAGAGAATATGCATTCTAAGATATAGCCCTTATGAAAAATAAAGTTTCTTTTTTTTTTTGTTTTTAAGCTGGAAATGTCAACCAACCTACATACTCTAACATCTTTGGTTTTTTTTTTTTTTATGATGTCTTATAACTTCAAGCCTGCTAACATATCTTTCCCCTTACATGTAAGCATACAATTTCACCATTGTAATTATATAGGAAGTAAGTGAATATTCAGTATTTCTATGGAGTCTATGGAGACTAAGTACCTTTAGATTTAAACCATCTTGGGTTTAGAGTTTCTGGAGGTTTCTACTCCATAGCTAACGAGTCTACAACTACACAAAATCTGAAAGGTGAAGGCATGAAAATAGATTTTGTTAAAATGTAGTTCTATCGTCAATTAATTTTCATAAAATTTATAACAGTTTACTAGTTCTTTGTGAGCACATATCTTGCCCAATTTTTGAACCGGTGCTCCGATACCATTTGTCACATCTCCCAAACCCAACTTTCTACACATATAACATAACTCAGATATTCTTTGCTTTATGCGCCAGATAACATTTGATAGTTTTTTTACTGAATCACTTACAAATTCAGTCTGCTATCCGGGGTTTAAATTCTTTTCAGTACTCATAGACAGCCATGGAATATAAGAATTTCCATGAGAATTTTTGGGCTTGACCTCCCCTCTTCTCAGTCCATCTAGTATACTTGTATATCTATATATATATAGTACTTTGTATTTCTCAGGTTTGTATTTCTCAGGTTTTTCTTTTTCAGAGTTTTGTCCAACTCTAGATGATTGCTAAGCCCTTCCTCAACTTTCCAGTTGCAGGCCTTATAAAATTTTCAACATTTTAAAGTTTCCGCATCGAAGTGTAGATGTATGCCTCCTCGCACACATCTATCTATACTCAGTTAACCTCCATTGCTCCAACTACTTTCCCAGTAGTGTATATGGACGGTAAACAGATGCTCTGTTCATTGTATTTTTACCTATGCTTACAATCTTCCCTCACACAAACTCTTATCACACCATGGATGTTCAAGTAGGATTTCCCCTTCTCTTATTGTTTCAACATTCAACATGTTTGACACTCTGGTGCAGATTCAACTATTCCATGGGAAAACTAGGACATAGATCCTCTTGCTTCAATCAAATAGGAACTGGATGGTTTAGACTCCCTAGTGTTAGATCCTCGTACTTAGTTAAGCTTCAACTTCTGCTTTCATACGTTTACACTTACATTTAACAGAATAATTTAATTTCTTAGTTTTACAATTCTTTCCATTGTAACACAACTGACATACTAAACCCCATACTGCTATCACACTACCTTCTGTGATTGGTTACAGGGAATTCTGTGCCATCAATATTGTTATTATAGGTTTAGTTGTTTGGTACTTGCTGTTCATGATTACTGGTTTGTTAACAGTTTATGTCTGTACACACAGTAAGTTAATGTTGCTTTAAAAGACAGCAAGCTACACCTATACATAATCATGAGATTAGCTGTTCAAAGGATCTATCCTCTCTAACCCCATTCCTACAAGGTACTCATCCCCATACTCCAACCATTTGTCTCTGCTATCACTAGCTTGGGTTTACAATGACATGAGTTACTGAACAAATAATCAATCTAAAATTTTCATAATGAACCATAACATAACAATTCATAAATTGCATAATGAACCATAACATCACAACTCATAAAACATGGATATACTTAATACAAACTTACAGAAATCTCCAACATTAGGCATGCATACTTCTATTATGACCAGTCCTACCAACCTTAGAATCCTCTTTATCTCCCAGGATTCACCCCCAAGCAGAGATCCTCCAAGAACAGACTAACCTCAATGCATTTACCCGGAAGAGCTTTCTATTAAGTACAGGCTTTCTAAAAACTGTTTCAATTACTGCGTCCGAATTTGGGGATACTTTTATTGTGTTTAGCCTAGGCTTCCCCAATTTGTTTCTCTTTAAAGTACTTGTAGCAATTTCGGCCCCTACGACTTTTCCAACCTCTTCCCAACTAGTCCTCTTCATTGGGGAAATTTGATTTTCCTCAAAAATCTAAATTAGAAATAATTTCTTGAGGATTTTGAAAGATTTGGGAAAGTCTTTTCCTTTTCCATCACCTCATGGATTAGGCATGTGATCTCACTTTCTCATGTGGTCATAGTTCATACAATATTTTTATTTACTTTTCATAAATAAATAGTTAACCACATCCACACAATAGTTATCCATTGAGGTCCACTCCCCTTTGGACTTATGTTCAAATGTCTCCATTTGAAAAGCAGACCACAATTCTAGATTGCGATACAACTCATCTGGTTATTAATTGATCTAGCAGATAGAGAGATGGTAATGAAATAAAATGAGGAATTTTCTTATTTGCTTTTATGGTTTTAATGGGTTTGTTGGTGCTACTCCGACCTTCAGGTGGAATAGATATATTTCTGTGAACTAATATTGTTTATGGTTCAGCTCAGATTTGTTTTCCTCTTTCATTTAGCAGTAGCTTAACAGATACACAAGTATACTCTTCCTAAGCTTTTGTATCTATTTTGTTTGTACAACACTTAATATTTAAATGTCCTTCTAGTACAAAGAAAAAGCTTCTACTTCTAGATATCTAGCTCATACCTATGTTAAATTAATAACTACACAGAAGTAGATTAAAGTTATAATCTTAATGGATTATAGGAGTATATAAATATCCAGATTTAAACCAACACAGGTTTAGAGCTTCTGGATGATTTTCCCTATAAATTTTATTCCTACAACTCTACAGAATGGAGAGGATTAATTTCTTCTCAATAATTCTATTAAATGTATGGAAGATCAAATTCAGATTTAAAATAAACTAAGATTCATAGTTAGAATTCATCTAGCAAGGTAATTCAAAAATTCAGCCATACATAAATATTCTAAGCATAGAACTTCTGTAATTCACCAGTCCTCCTAACCTTAGAGTTCCTTTATTCACAGAACTCACCCCCGAGCTGAGATCATCTTCCAGAATAGACCAACCTCTAATCTATTCTGGAATAGCTCATTTAAGCTTTTTCTCCGCAAAGCCTGTTTCTAATTCTGCGTCCAGAATTACAGGATGATTTTCTTCCTGTTTGCCTAGGCTTCCCTTATTTAGGGACTTTTAAAGCTGCTTTCTGCTTTTCCCAGCTTTTTAACTCTTCCCAACTACTCTCCACCTCATTGGGGAAATTAGATTTTTCCTCAAAAATCTAATTTGGAAATAAATTCTTTCAAGGATTTTTGAAAGATTTTTTGGGGAATCTTAGCCTCTTTCCATACCTCATGGATTTGGCAAGTGATCTCATACTTCTCATTTGGTCAATATGCACAAAATTATTTTATTTATTTTTCAAAATTAAATACTTAAGTACATCCACAAAATACTTATCCATTGGGTTCCACTCCCTTTTGGATCTAAAGTTCAAATATCTAACTTGAAGGAAACATAAAACGAGGGGTGTTACAGTTTCCTTCTAATTCTAGCCAGTAATTCTTTAGCAAGTGAGCATTGTTATTTTTGAATTCTTCCTCATCCACATCATATGCCCAAGAAGCTTCCTTTCAAGCATTATTCCTTGTGAATTTAAGGGTGTATCCATTTTAGGGCTTGTTCTTATTCCACTTTAGCTCAATCTTAAGGATCCTCACTAGGATTAATTTTTTCCTACCTATTTTTTATTTCCTCTCATGCATTTCTTTTAGAACATCACCTTCATGATCGTCTCATGGTTCATTCTTATACTAATATTCTTCATCTTTGTATATGGTATAGTGATCTTCTTGACCTAATTTCCACCATTTGAGCCTTTTCTTTTCCATCTTTTTTGTTCTCCAAATACTGGGGTTGTTTTTTATTACATTTCATGTTTCATAACATTTTCTACATTTGAACTAATTTTTTTCATAATGAGTCATTTGAACTTAAACATAGTGTGGAGTTGTCACATTAATCTAAGTGGGAAAAAATTGTAATTAATTAATCTTGAATTACCAATGAAATATGATTATTAGCACAAATATGAAACATCTCCATGCTAGCTAAATATGCATGCATGCCATGTATTTTACTAATATACATACTAGTTTGATTCTATAAAAATGCTTAATCTTAGGTTTAATAGTTTAATTGTTTAAATTATTAATAAATACCTATTTAACAAAAAAATACAATAAAAAAATAAAGCCTTTAGAAAGATTCTCTACTCTAGTGATAATTAAAACCTCATTTAATATATGTTTAATTAAAATAAATATCACTAACTCTAGTATTAATATATACAGTTATATGAATAAGGTCAACTTAAGAACAATTGGGAGGTGGTTCTTCTTTGGATGGAAGAAAAGTTTATTATATAAAGATATGTAAAATGAGAAGAGGGTTTTTTTTTAATAAATATATGGAAAATGATAAGAGGGGTTTTTCTTTTGTAGGTAAGATATGTAATATTTTAATGACGTTCGAAATTGTATTTGTGTAAGGGCATTATAGATATCAATGTAAAGAGGGATGTTCCATGCTTATACTGTTTTAGCTTTGGACATTTTTATTTGGATTAGAGTAACATGTAGTTTAATGAGTCTAAACAAAGAAGGATTTCGAGAAATCTCATTGATAAGGAAGACAAAATTAGTAATGATTTAAAAAACTTCAAATTGTTCATTTGAGATGCTCCTTTTTCAACAATAACTACATATTTTAACTAGTTATTATTGACTCTCATTATTCTATTCATTTGACATGCTAAATAATCTGGTTTCAAACATATTATGACAATAATATCCATGCTAATATATATCTAGGAGATGATGGATCACATTAATTAAAAAGATAAACCTAGAAGGTAATGTATATTCTAGGTCAATCTAAGTTTACACCATTGAACCTCAATATTTAAAAGATGAATTTGTTAAGATAGTCTTGTTCTCAAGGATATATAAGATTAGTAGAAAGTCATACTAAGAAGCATTAGAGTGGAAAATATTTATAAATTTGATGGAACAATCATTAAGCATTGTCATTAACTACTATGTAAATAAAAGAATTAACTTTGAGAATATTACAAGGTGTTGTTGATCTACTACTATGTCAATGGAAGAAAAGGTAAATATAACCTTTAAGATATTATAAGTTTCTCTTAATTTTTTATTTTATATCTATGATATCATTTACTGTGTTATAAATTTAATTATTTTGTTTATCCTATTTATAATATTAAATCATTCAAATATATTTATAACTATGTGACAGCCTCATTAAGAGCTAACTAGTATTAACTAGTTATAGACAATTTGCTTATTTTTATTTTCTGGAAAGAAAGACTTAATTGTTATTTCTTATGAAACAAATTATTATTTTGTTTTTTTCTATTGAGTTAATAGGAGGAACTAATGAATGAAAAGAAAAATCTTTTAAGCTGTTGGTAAAAATTTTCCAAGAATAGGAGGTGGTTGGGGACAGTTGAAAAACAGTTACCTACTCCTCTGAGGATAAAGTTGAATCCCAGGGGAGGAGTACGGGTTCTATACAATTTTCTTTGGTAAAGGAGAGTATTTTCTAGAGCTGGTTATGATCAATTGAAAATAAATCAAGAAAACCTTGTAAAACCAGACTTTCTGAGTTTGACTGGATTGGCCATCCAGCGGTCATAGCAGAAAGATAAATATTTCCACTGTTGACCCGTGGCACCATCCAGATTCTAGAGCTAGGGGACAAGAGGAGGACGTAATAGCCTTCCTTGGTGGTTGGGAGGAACACAACTTAAGTTTTCTATTTCAGATAAGTATACTATGAATTTCCTAAGCAGGTTAATACTAGACTGGAAAGGTTGTTTCAGTATTACAGTTGAGAAATTTCTGTGCTATTTCTTTTTAAGATATGAATATACAGGTATATAATGCATAAGACAAGAAATGCTATCTACAGGAAATTTTATTATTCTGAGATTCTGATAGAGAAAAAGTAAAAGCAATACTATCTTTTCCATGTTATTATTATATGATTGATTAAGTAGAGATACTGTATAAAATTTTGTGTATCGTGAGGGAAGCTTATAGTGAATTGAAAACACTGTTAACATTTTTAATATGTAACAAAGACAAAATATACACAGTAAAAACACTTGCAAAGATAAAATGTTGTATGAGTATATAGCTGCATTTATTAATTTACTTTCTTGCTACGTAAAAATTTGCAATATATATATATATATATATATATATATATATATATATATATATATATATATATATAGAAATTGAAAACATGTTCTAAAGAAATGATGTAATCATAACTATGCAAGACTAGAACCAGTGACAGGGTGTTAAATGACGCGACAGACCATTGACCTAGTTCTGGGTATGTACCCAAAACCTGGTTTCATCGTCCGGGGTCGATAACACCATTCTAACTCGGACATTCATGACGATGGTCCGGTCACCGACTAAACTAGTTAATGCAAAACCCTAGATAAGAAAAGAAAGAAGCTTCAATGAATTATTAATGACTACATGTAACATTATTTGCAGAATAATGAGAAAATCATTACAAAAGAATCACGATGGAACCCTTACAGGTTCGGCTGTTATATTTATAAAGACGTGATAACATCTATATTCATTACTTTACGAAAATAGGTATTCAGAATTGAAAGGACGCAAATCTGTTATCGTGCAAGGGTAATATGAACATTTACAGTAATAATATTGCCAACGAAATGAAAGTAAAACCAAAAATGGGTATTTACAGAGAGATACATTCGCCATGGTATTGTATATATCAAATAAATTCAAATCCGAACTGTCAAGAGTTAAAATAGCAACTCAAAATTGATAATAAAAGACCCTTAGTCTTTCTAAAAAACGTGGAACAAAAAAACTTAGGGTTTAACCCTTAAGTATTCTCTCAAAATGGAGTCTCGGTCACATTAAAACTAAAGAAATTAGTTATTACACGAAGTCGAGAGAACTTCTAAAAAGACCCATTATCAAGAAGCTTGGGATTCGGTAAATCTAAGACTCGAATCAAAGGAATTCGGCCCCATTGGGAGCGGAGTACCTGTGCAATGATATTATGCGAAGAAATAAGCCACGGTACTGTTGCATGTCATTGAAAACTAGTATTGAAATTGTATGCAACCTTACGTGGAGAGAATAGGTAAACAATAGAAGAAGGGTAAGAAATTCTGAATCATATCAAAGCGAGAAGCATAAAATCCTCTTAAAAACTAAAGGAAAACTATCAAGGGTTTGAGTCTGAACGTGGAGTCAAAGAGCTTCAACCTTCGGCACTCTATTAACGCCATATTAAGAATAAATATTAAAACCCATAACTACGCGAACTCCCTAACTCTAAAACTCTGCAACTGGTAGATTATTTAAGTAAAATTCTATATGAGCCGATAGATTTATCATAAATGATTAACGCAAAAATAGTGAAAATCAATCACAGTGATCTTAAAGGAAAAGGGGTGGTCCTGAAGCACCTTACTTGTGCATTGTTCAACTAGGGTTTCAAACGGGTAGTCTAGTCCATTTCTCCAAGGGCAAAACTCAGAAAGCCTCGGCATTGCGGTGCGAAAATTGCATACGAGAGTAGAGATTTCGCTCAGCGCTTTTCGAGACATACATTAAACAAGAAGAACCGTGTGAAAATGCCACGTAGACAAGCCAATGTTTTAATAGATTAAAGGAAGAGAGAACAAAGTTGAATAGGCGAAAATGAGGGCAGAACTAGAGCTCATTCACCGCCAAATGCAATTAAGTCTATCAGCTCATAGATCGAGTGAACTCATTCACTCCAACAACCAAATCCCACAAATTATTTATTATGCAATATAGTGGTACCATTGAAATAGTATCCAGCTCATAAACTTAGCATAAGAATGCGAAATGGATGTGATGTATATTAATTTAAACCATAGAATGCTCTTCTTAATTGGGATCACGAGTAATGACTATACATATGATCCCCAATACAATGGGCAAGGAATACAATGGGCAAGGAAAACTTTATATTTAAGCGGATGTTTGCCAAGGCCGAATGTGAACTTTGGTGATTCACAATTTTTTGCAATGATTTTGTTGTCAAATGGGAACTTTAAATTTGGTGCTATATATATATATATATATTTATAGATATATAATCACTTGGGTGACAAATAAATACATGTGTAAATGTTTTAATATACTAAGTGAAACAATTTTTTTTATGATGATAATTAACAGTTGGATGAGAGTGACGAATTGAAAGTTAAATAATTGATGATAAACAATGAATCCAACTTTATAATTCTAATGTTCATATCAAATATTACAAACCTTTGTCTAAAAGACTATTGTATAAACAATATAATTGTTATAATTATATTTAATTTAATTATTATTTATTTATAAATTTTAAATTAAAAAATACTTGATAATAAAAAAGATTTGTGGAGATACTTGCATCTTTTTTTGTATTACTTTTTATTTAATAATAACTATAATTGGTATGTAGTCAAAATTCTGAAATATTTCTTTTGAGTATTTTAACTTGAAATAAAATAAATATTCTTTGGATGGTACATCATCAATGTATTTGTAATTTTTTCTAATAACAGTAAATTTATGTTTTGTTTAAAGATATAATTTTATATGAACAAAAGACCAAAGTTCTAGAGACTATGAACTCCACCACAAAGAGAGTCTGCTGACTATTATCCCTAACTATGAAATAAGAATATATATATATATATATATATATATATATATTTGAAAAAGTAATATATCAAGCTCATATTTATATATATTTTGTAAAATTATTTATTATTTAAAATATATAATTAACCATTCTTAATTAATTATTATTAATAAAAAATATTTATATATAATTGCTTTTAAAAGTACATCAATTATAGTAAAAAAAAAATTGTTTTGAAAAATCTAATTTCAATGTAAATATTATGGTAATTAATTGTATAATAAAACAACTATTTACTATTATTGAGGAATTTCTTTTGGTGGGCAAATATCAGCTCAATTCTATTTCTAGTATTTCTAGCCCAATGCTAGCAAAATTTGTGGAACAAAGGCGCAGGGTTCTAGATAATATAAACGGCCTTCACCTCAAAAAAAAACCTCTGCCGAGGGTTATCCCCAGCTGTGAAATAGGAATATATACGCGAGAGATAGAAAATGGCGATGGCGAAGGTTTTTCTTGTGAGCGTATACCTTGTGACCGCAGTGATGAGTGCAATGGCCTATGATTGCGGCGACCCACAGTTGCTGGAACTGGTTCCATGCAACGCCTACATTGTTTTTGATGACCTTTCAGGCAGCTGTTGTGTTGCTGTTCAGACTCTTTACTCTGCAGTGCAGTGCGACGCTGATTGGAAGGCATTCTGCAGCTGCATTATTCGGTTCGGTACCCCGAGTAGTGGATACTGCCCTTACTGATAGGTCACTCAACCCTCCACCATATATTCTCGAATCTCCACGTCCCCTTATTAATGGTCAACGCGCTTTTCCTTTTTTTTGGAAAATACCCACCTTGTTGCAGCAATTAATGTGCAGGGCTGTATATACTTATTATAACCCCTGGGCATTAACTACTGTCTAGCAAGCTGGATAACTCTTGCCCTCTTTTTCTGTTTTTTTATTTATTTCGAGATGTATTCCCATTATATTCCTGGGTTGCTATGATGACTTTGAGTGCTTTGTTTGACAGGCTATTCGTTGACGAGATTGAAGTGAGCTGGTTTGGTTGAGACATAGTAATGTGTCGTTAGTCATGTTTTGCTGTATTTGTTTATCATTCTCTTTTATCTTCAGTGTTTCTAACAAGCCCAGTGCACTGCTAGTGTAAGGAAGTATGTACTCATCCTAGCAGGATGAAAAATCAAGTATATGTAAATGAGTGTATGCAATTATTAGATATAATAATTAATACATATGTTTTAAAATTTTAAGTGAATATTTTACAAAATTTTCTTTTATGTTCAATATCAAGGCGATATTTGTTCCTTCCAAAATAAAAATAAATATGATAGAGATAATAAAAATAAAAATAACATGTATTTTTTTTTATGTTCAATATCAACTTGATATTTGTTTTTTCTAAAATAAAAATAAATATGATATAAATAATAATAACAAAAATAAAAATAAATATACATGTTTGGTTATTTATTTATTTTTTAGAGAAAGCTAAATTTTTTTATATTATCATAAGTTTACATGAAATATAGTCATGGAAGAACTGAACTAGATAATGTCTAAGATGTCCTGCTACTTGTAGAAAAAGTAATTTTGTCCTAAGAAGAGTTTAAAAAATACCGTCCACCCATGAGAGAGTTATGAGCACAAATTAAATACTATATATAAAAGTAAAATAAAATGTATGCAATAACAAAAAAATAAAAATGAATATACATCTTTGATTAGTTATTTTTTCTTGTAAATAAGCCAAAATTATTTATATTATGATAAGTTTACATAAAGTACAATCATGGAAAAACTAAAGTAGACAATGTCCAAAAGCTTTTTTGTCCTTAGAAGAATAGAAGAGATACCATTTACCAATAACAGAGTTATGAGCCCAAATTAAAATATCATAGATAAATATAAAATAGAAAATAAATAAGAAATATGAAATAATAAAAAAATAGAAATGAATATACACGGGTTTTTTTTTTCTTGTAAACAACCCAAAATGTTGTATACTATAATAAGTTTGCATAGAGTACAACCATAGAAAAAACTAATGAATACAATGTCCAATATGTGGTGTTGTTTGGATAAAACATTTTTATCCTCTAGAGACTATAAGAGATACCATCTACCCATCAGAAATTTACAAGTCCAAATTAAAATGATATTGGTCCATAGCAATGTAGATATTAACGACACTAAGGTAACAACTAACCATTAAATATGTAGGTCATGAAATATCCCTTTCCCTGGACCAAGGGAGGGATAGAGTGATGCCCTTGTCCTCTCCCACCTCCCTTGGCTTGATCCTTTTCATGGACCATGGTAATCAAACCAAAAAATGCTCATCTTCTCCCCTATATTTTAGATATTTTAAATGCTCTAAGCATTTACATTATTATGGATATTTTTCTTACTCTAACAGTTATTAGAGGGGATAATTGATTTATTTTTATGTTTAAATCTAGAAGTATAATCTTATATCCTCACCCAAATTTCAGGTCAAATAAACAATATATCATTACTTACATAACACTAAAACATGAAATACAACATTTGTAAACTCTAATAATGTAGGTAATACAAGTTCAAAAGTTACTAGTTCCTTCTTCTTTAACATTTTGAATGGTCCAAAATGGTCAAAAAAATTTAGATAAAACCCAACTCCTTTCCAAATTTTAGTAAGATCTTTTAAGTTTATACCTTAGGAATACCTTATCATTAACATGATAACTCTCATCAATTGGATAAGTGTCAACCTAAATATTTTTTCTACCATGAGCTTCCTTCATCCTTTCCTTAATCATAGTAATCTATTTTTTCCATTTCTTGAATAACTTAAGGCCCTAATAGAACCCTTAAGTTGATTATTCCCGAGCTCATAGATGTCGTATAATGTCCTCCATTTAAGAACTTAAAAGGTTCCATTTTCACTAAACTTTGATAGTTGTAGTTGTGAGTTAGTGCAAAAATCTCTCTCCATTATTTTTGTTTATCCATTAAATACATACTCAACACATCTTCTAGAAACTTTGTAGTTTTATTAGTCTGTTCATTCATCCATATATGTTATGTTGTACTAAAATTTAGTTGGGTTAGTGTTGATTGTGCTAGAAATATGTCAACATACAATGGGAGACCCTGTATGAAGTAACAATTATACCTCACACCATTTGGGAGAGGAGACTCATCTAGGAGATCAACATGACTACCATTATAATGATATTAAATATTTTCCTAGGATGAAATAAATCAACATAAGATAACATCGATATAGATTTTGAGATAAGCAATTAAGTTACCTCTATGAAACATCCAATCACAATTTGTATAATTTACTTTACATATGGGAGAATAAAAGTGAGCCTTTAGAAGAAAAGTATTAGTACCATATCAATAAAGACACACACATATATAGAAATAATCCTTAGTTGATCTACAAAATAGTTCAAAAAATAACAACCATCATGAAATAAAATAACATGCAAGCTTCAATTAAGATGTATACCAAATCCAATAAAATAGTTTATTCTCCTTAGTGCATATGAACAAAAACATACATCACAAATGTGAAATAATAGTCTTACAACATTCACCATACATGCATAAAAGTACATTCAGCTTTGAGAGCTCCAAAACATAAGTGAAATTATCAAGATACAAAATTACAATGACCCATCACTAGCCCCAACAATGGAACTTGAAGCCACCATTTCCTCCTCAAAAGAATGATCTCTCTGGTGTGATAAGCTTGATAATCCAAGGATATAATTCTTTAAATTGAAGCATGGTGACTTGTTTATAACAAATGAGGTGATATTTCAGCTCCTACATGACTGTTAGACTCCCTTGGGACTCTTGAGCTCCTCACATGACTCTTGGAATCCCTTATGACTCTTGAGCTCCTAGAAGACCTTTGGAATTCATAGTGACACTTCACATTCCATTTGTGATGATTGAGCTTCAACACATTTTACATTTCTTATTTTTTGAAGTATAAAATTACATTCTAGAAATCATAAAAAAGTAGATAAGGAAAAATAACACTCTTGTATCCAAAATATGAAAATATACAATTTCTTAACAATGACACGAAACTTCATTATAATGTCTTCATTCCAAGTCTTCTTCCTTTCCACTATGTATTCAACACTTTATGATAAGTAGAGAATGTACTTCATATTCACCCTTCAAAGGGTCTAAATGTAATGGTTGATCCTTCTAAGTGATCCCGACTTTCCATATATCTTTCGTGGTTCATAATTCCTTTATCTCATGCATGATGGTATCCTCGTGTCTCATTTCCACAAGCGTCTTCTTCAAATCACTTCTCCGAAAGCTCGTTGGTATCATGTGCCATGTTAAGATGATGAACTATTTGAACCTAGATCAAAAGTACTTGACAATTAAACTCACTCATAGAAAGAAAATATCACTCCCAAAATCACATATTCTCATGCAATATGTCGACTGTCATGGGAAAATGAACTAAGACACTCGAAGATTTAGGCACTCGAAGTGCACACGGGGTGTATATAGTTATTATAACCCCTGGGCATTAACTACTTCCTAGCAAGCTGGATAACTCTTGCCCTCTTTTTTTGTTTTTCTTTTTTAATAGATGTATTCCCATTATATTCCTGGGTTTCTATAATGACTTTGAGTGTTTTGTACGACAGGCTATAAGTTGAGGAGATTGGAGTGAGCTGGTTTGGTTGACACATATTAATGTGTCGTTACTCATGTTTTCTTTTATATTTCAGTGTTTCTGACAAAGCCAATGTACTGCTCGTGAAGTATGTACTCATCCTACTCATCCTAGCAGGATGAAAAATTAGTATAGGTAAATGCGTGTAAGTAATTATCAATATATATATTTTAAAATTTTAAGTGAATATTTTACATTAGGGGAATATGTAATTTTTTTAATGTTGAGGTAATATTTGTTTTTCTCAAAATAAAAATAAATATTATATAGATAATAATAAAAAAATAACGTGCAAATCTCTTTTTTAATGTTCAATATCAAGTTGATATTTGTGTCTTCCAAAATAAAAATAAATATGATGTAGATAATAATAACAAAAATAAAAATAAATATATATATATTTGGTTAATTTTTTTTTTTTTTTAAAGCAAGCAAAAATTCTTTATATTATCATAAGTTCACATCAAATATAGTCATCCAAAAATCTAAAAAATGAAGTAGATAATGCCTAAAATGTAGTGTTACTTGTAGAAAAGCATTTTTGTCTAGAGAAGAGTATAGAAAATTATGAGCCCAAATTAAATAATATATATATATATATATATATATATATATATATATATATATATATATATATATAAAATAAGAAAAGTAAAATGTAGATAATAATAAAAAGTAAAAATGAATATACATACTTGATTATTTATTTTTTCTTGTAAATAAGACAAAATTGTTTATATTATCATAATTTTACATAAAGTACAATCATGGAAAAACTAAAGAAGACAATGTCCAAATGCTTTTTTGTCCTTAGAAGAGTAGAAGAGATACCATTTACCAATGACAAAGTTATGAGCAAATAAGATATATGAAATACTAAAAAAAAAATGAATATACATGTTTGATTAGTTTTCTTTTTCTTGTAAACAAGCCAAAATTTTATATATTATAATAAGTTTACATATAGTACAACCATAGGAAAAGCTAAAGAATACAATGTCAAAGATATGGTGTTGTTTGGATAAAAGCATTTTTGTCCTCTAGAGACTGCAAGAGATGCCATCTACCCATGAGAGAGTTATGAGCCCAAATTAAAATAATATTGGTCCATAGCAATGTAAATATTAATGACACTAAAGAGATAAGAACAACAAAAAAACATGGAAAAATAGGAAGCAAGAGAGGGTAAGTGAGTCTTTGCTAAGAATTTAGTGAGCCGAGTTAAGTTGTCATGATTGATCCAATTTTGTTCAGTTTGATCCATTTGAGCCTTATCATGTTGAGCCTTGTCCTTCCATGCTTGGTCCTGTTGGTCAAGGTAGAGGAACGAGACATCAAATCCTTTAGCAAGCCATGAAGCACACTTCCGTTCAGCAAGCATAGTCTTAGTGTAGTTGTTTTCCTCCTTATGTGAGGTTTCTCCCTTTGTTTGACACTCAACATCAATGTATTTGGTAAATTTTTTCACTTGCTCCACTTTTTCTAAGGAGCTGTGGATGCCATCAAGTTTTGGTGTCTTTCTATGAGACTTTGGCTGAGTAGGAATGGAGGGTATGTGTCCTTGATGAATAGAATCCTATAATACAAATTTGAGGAATTCAAGGGATGGGGAGGAGGGAGAAAGGAATTCCCAATTCTCTCAACATATTTTTCTAGTCAATGCAGGCATAGGAATTGAATTCTGTAATTAGACATTCCACACTTTCCGTAGCTTATTCTTGGTCTTAGATATATCTTCCTAGTAGGTTTGAGAGAACCCAGTGGTAATATTCCTTCAACTTTGTGCCTCCGAGGTACAAACTAAGCCTTGAATGTGCACCTCATGGAATATCCCTTTTCCTTGACCAAGGGAGGGAGAGACTTATGCCCATGTCCTCTCCCATCTCTAGTGGCCCGACTCTTTTCGTTGACCATCTTAATCAAACCTAAAAATGCTCATCTTCTCCCCTATATTTTAGATATTTTAAATGTTCTAAGAGTTTACATTATCATGGACATTTTTCATACTCTAAATGTTATTGGAGGTTATAATTTATTTATTTTTCTATTTAGATCTAGAAGTATAATCTTATATCCACATCCCCAAATTTTATGTCAAATAAATAATATATCATGGATTGGAAATGCAGTTACATAACACTAAACATGAAATAAAACATCTGTGAACTCTAATGATGTAGGCAATAAAATTTGATAAGTTACTAGTTCCTTCTTCTTTATGATTTTGAATGGTCCAAAATGGTCCAAAAACCTATAGAATAAACCCAACTCCTTTCCAAATTTTACTAAGCTATTTTGGTTTTATCCCTTAGGAATACCTTATCATTAAAATTTTACTAAACTCTTTTAGGTTTATCCCTTAGGAATACCTTATCTTTAATATGATAACTCTGATCAATCAATAAGTGTCAACCTAAATCTTTTTTTTCTACCATGAGCTTCCTTCATCCTTTCCTTAATCATACTAATCAAATTTTTCCATCTCTTGTATAACTTGGCCCTACAAGAAAACTTACGTTGATTATGTCCCAACACATAGCATCCTATAAGGTGTTCCACTTAAGAACTTTAAAGGTTCCATTTTGAGGGAACTTTGATAGTTGTCGTTGTGCCAAATTCTGTTAGTGGAAAAAACTCTCCCCGTTATTTTTTTGTTTATCCATTACATAGATACACAAAATATCTTGTAGAAACTTTGTAGTTTTATTAGTCTATCCATTAGTCCCTATATATTAGGTTGCACTAAAATTTAGTTGGGTTTATGTTGACTGTGCTATAAATATGTCAACATATGAGGGTCTCCCATGTATGAAGTCCCAATTATACCTCATACCATTTGGGATAAAAGTCTCATCTAGGAGATCAAATTGACTACCATTATAATGATATTAAGTATTTTCCTTGGCTGAAATAAATCAACATAAGATAACATGGATATACATTTTGAGGTAAGCAAGTAAGTTAGCTCGATGAAACATGCAATCACAATGTGTATAAATTAATTTTACATATGGTAAAATAAAAATGAGACCTTAGAAGAAAATTAGCAGTATCATCCTAATAAATAAAAACACATATATAGAAAGAATCTTTAGTTAATCTGCAAAATAGTTTAGAAAATAACAACGAACATGAAATAAAATAAGATGCAAGTTTCAGTTAAGATCTATACCAAATCCAATAAGATATTTTATTTTCCTTAGGACATATGAACAAAAGCATACATCATAAATGTGAAATAATAATCTTACAACATTCACGATACATGCATAAAATTAAATTCGACTTTGAGAGCTCCAAAACATAAGTGAAAGTACCAAGATACAAAATTACAATGATGCATCACTAGCCGCAATAATGGAACTTGAATCCAGCATTTCCTCCTAGGAAGAATGATCTCTCTTGTGTGATAAGCTTGATATTTCACCTCCGAGGTGACTCTTGGATTCCCTAGTGACTCTTGAGCTCCTTGAAGACCTTTGGAATTCCTAGTGACTCTTCACATTCCATGTGTGACCGTTATGCTTCAACACATTTTTCATTTATTATTTTTTGAAGTACAAAATTACATTCAAGAAATCATGGGACAATGCATAGGAAATTATAATACTCTTCTATCAAAATTCTGAAAAGATGCAATTTGGTGATCATGACATGAAACTTCATTATAATGTGTTGATTCCAAGTCTTCTTCTTTTCCACTATGTATTCAACACTTTGTGATAGGTCTAGAATGTACTTCATATTCACCCTCCAAAGGGTCTAAATGTAATTTTATAGCCTTCTAAGTGATCCAGATTTTCCATATATCTATGGTGGTTCATACTTCCCTTATCTCATGCATGATGGTATCCTCTTGTCTCATTTCCACAATTGTCTTCTTGAAATCGCTTATTAGAAAGCTCGTTGGGTATCATGTGCCATGTCAATATGTCGAACTAATTGAAGCTAGATCAACGATACTTGAAAATGAAAATCACTCCTAGAAAGAAAATATCATGCCCAAAATCACATATTCTATCGTGTTTTCTCATGCAATATGTCTACTATCATGAGAAAATGAATTAAGACTTGGAGAAAAACTTTCTTTGTTACCGTAGGTTCGAAAAATAAGAGGTCGAGGTTTAGGCACTGGAAGTGCACACTGAGCTAGGGAGAGAGAGACGGGTAAGATTGGGTGTAAAGCATAGATCCTAGAGATAGTGGTAATAGGCTTTAGGACTAAGGATCCATACTTCAATAAAAATAATAAGGAGACACTTGCTTGAGTGTAAGTTTCCACTCCAAGGGGTTAAAAATGACCTTACTGTCCACTTGGAGTGCATAATGCTCTCCAAAATACAAGGCTTATGAAGGCTTCACAAGCATCACTAGTATAATCACCAAGACCTTGGGTGACTATGCTATGGAGATGAAATGTGTGCTTTTGAAAGGATTTTTCCTCAAAATGGTCCTAAGGTGCAAGTTTAGGATACAAGAGTATAACAAATAAGACTTGGGAGTGGGAAATTCTCTCATCACTTGGATGAAATTTGAATGTGTTCATATCTTGTGTAAGATGTGAGGATAGCAGAATATGAGAGAGAGTGAGCAAGAAAATTTATCATAGGCCCTTAATATGATCACATATAGAGATGTATAGAAAATAATATGCATACTTCTCAAAAAAATCATCCGTACATTGAAGCGATAACAAAAAAACACTAATCTCCTAGTGCGACAATTAGGGCACAAGTCTTTTCGACAAAAGCTTCAATTACAACTAAAAATGTGTCGCGTCATGGAATTATATCCAACCCATGTTCTTGTGATAGATAAGATCCAATAATGCAAGTGATTACAATGAAACTCCCTCTACAAGGTGTTCAAGAGATACCTCTACAAAAATATCACACTTCAAGCTTCTTTATGAGAGAACTTAAACACATAGAAAAAATTGAACAACAAGCATGGAAAAAATTTAATGACTTAGAATGATAGATGACAGAATTAGTAAGAGGATCCAAAATTTGAATGTAGGGAAATTTTAGATGGTGTTGTAGTAGCTATAACACTTGGAAATTCATCGAAAAAACCCCATATTCAATATTTATGTCTAACTTTATGCATGAATTCTAGCATTTAAGGTAGCATTGTCTCATCCTATATATCACCCTAGTTTCCTTACTTTTCTTGGTTAAATATGTAGTCCATCTTACTTATCTAGCTATCTTAACACACTTCGCAAGGGTAGCTAAACTTCAATTGTTTTTATTAGGGAGAGGGATTACACGAGTCTCCAAAGTTTAAGATGTTCAAAGTTTTCATGTCATCTATGGTGTTTCTCTACTACCTACATAATATTTTTTAGTACCCAGATAGAGTAACTTAAAGGAATCAAAAGCATTGCCTCACTAGCATGTAAAAAACCCTCCTAAAATTACCCAAATTCACCTATCTCCCAAGATAAACATTAGAAAAATATTTACTATGAGATGACGTAACCTCTAAGCTTATGTTATGGAACTTGGGTCAGCAACTAAAACTTAGTGACCACAACTTGACATTTGACATAGCTTATAGGACACTCACGGGGCAAAGGACCACCATACGTGACCAAACCTTGAGCTAAAATTATTTTTTAGTGACCTGACACCCCAACTACATGCACAAGCCTATATAAGTGTGGTTATGATCCAAAATCCTTGGTTTGGTGCCTGCAGTCACGATGTTCGAGCCACAATTCCAAGCCATCCTCGAGACCATTAAAGACTAATGATATTAAAGATCTCACTTGGTTGAAATAAATCAAAATAAGATAACATGGATATAAATTTTTAGATAAGAAATAATTTAGCTCTATGAAACATGCAAAACAATGTGTATAAATTACTTTTATGGATGGGAAGAGTTAGTGAGCCTTTAGAAGAAAATAAATATTATCATCTCAATAAAGGCACACACACATATAGAAATAATCATTAGTTAATATGAAAAATAGTTCACAAAATAACAACGATAATGAAATAAAATAAGATGCATGTTTCAATTAAGATGTATACCAAATCCAATAAAATAGTTAATTTTCCTTAGTACATATGAGCAAAAGCCTATGTGAAATAATAATCTTACAACATTCACGATACATGCATAAAATTACATTCATCTTTGAGAGCTCCAAAACATAAGTGAAGTTACCAAGATACAAAATTACAATGATGCATCACTAGCCCCAATAATGGAACTTGAAGCCACCATTTCCTCCTCAAAATAATGATCTCTCTCCTATGCTAAGATTGATAGGCCAAGGTTATAATTCATTAATTTGAGGCATGATGGGTTATTTATAACAAATGAGGCTATATTTCACCTCCCACATGACTGTAGGACTCCCTCGTGACTCCTGAGTTCCTCTAAGACTTTTGGAATTCCTAGTGACTTCACATTCCATGTGTATTCATTGAAGCTAAAGAAATTGTACCTGAAATTAAACTCACTCATGGAAAGACAATACCAATCCCAAAATCACATATTATATCGTTTTTTCTCATGAAATATGTCAAATTTCATGGTAAAATGAACAAATACTAGGAGATCAACTTTGTTTGTCACATAGTGTAGGTTCACGAAAAATGAGGTCATTTTTAAGGCACTCGAAGTGAACACTACATTAGGGAAAGAGGGAGGGGTAATATTGGGCATAAAGCATGTAACCTAGGGATAGTGGTAAGAGGCTTGAGCACTAAGGATCCAAATTGCACTATAAATGATAAGGAGACTCTTGGTCGAGTGCAAGTTTCCACTGCAAGGGGTCAGAAATGACCTTAATCTCCACTACGAGTGTGCAATGCACTCCAAAATACAAGGCTTATTAAGGCTTCACACAGATCACTAGTGTAAGGAGAAATAGGTTGGGTGAATATGCTATGGAGATGCAATTGTGCTTGTGGAGGGTGTTTTTCTCAATATGGGCCTACGATGCAAGTTCAGGAGACAAGAGTATAAAAACTAAGGCTTGGGAGTGTGCAATGCTCTCATCACTTGTATGAAATATGAATGTGTTCATAGCTTGTGTAAGATGTGAGGCTAGCAGAATGAGGGGGAGAGAGAAAGACAATGTATCATTTTCCACGAACATGATCACACACACATGCACACATGTATACACAATAATATTCATAGTTCCCAAAAACAACATCTGTACATTGAAATGAAAATAAATAAATAAATTTCCAAGTGCAACACTTAGGGCGCAAGTATTTTTGACAGAAGTGTTGATTACAATTAAAACTATGCCACGTCATGGAAGTGTGTCCAATTCATGTTCTTGTGATATATAAGATCCAATAATTCAAGAGATTGCATTGGAACTCCCTCTAGAAGGAGCTCGAGAGATATGTCTAGAAAAATATGACACTTGAAGCTTCTTTAGGAGGGAACTTAAACAATTAGAAAATAATGAAAAAAAATAATGGAATAAATTAAATGAATTCAAATGACAGATGACACAATTGGTAGGATGATCCAAAATTTGAATGTGGTAAAATTTTGGACGATGTTGTAGTAGCTATAACGCTTGGAAATTCATAGAAAAAACCCCACCTTCTATGTTTATCTGTAACATTACGCATGGAGTAAATCCTTTTAGGAATAATTGTCTCATCCTTTAGATCACCCTATCTTCCTTACTTAGCTCGGTTAAATATGTAGTCCATTTTACCCATTACAATCTTAGCACACTTTGCAAGACTAGTTAAAATTCAATTTTAATTATTAGGGAGAAGTATTATACGAGTCTCTTGACTTTAAGATGTTCAAATTTTTAGTGTCATCTATAGTGTTTTTTTGCTACCAACAGGATTATTCAGTACCCTAACAGAGTCACTTCAAGGAATCACAAGCATTTCTTCACTACTATGTAACCACCCCTCCCACATTTACTGAAATTCACCGGTCTGCGAGGGTAAACATGAGAGGAGGCTATGAGATGACCTAACCCCTAAGCTTATGTTATGTAACTAGGGTCAAAAACTAATACTTACTAACCATAAATTGATATCCTACATGGCTTATAGGATAGTCACGAGATAGGGGACCAGACCAGGTGACCAAACCTCGAGCTAAAATTCCTTTTCAGTGACCTAACACCCCAATGCATGGACATATCCCCATGAGTGCAGTTGTGACCAAATATTCTTGGTTTAGTGCCTCTCGTCTCAATACATAAGCCATAATTCAAGTCCATCCTCTAGACCATTGTCTATAACTTCCTGAGAATTTTCAGAATGATAAAATACTTGAATACAATGCTAATCATAAAAAAATTTATTAAGTACTTTACCTAACTAAGTCTAACCATGAGGATAATTTCGTCAAACATATGGTGAACATGTAATCTATAGGTCATCAATGCATATATCAGCATTATTGTTTGAAACTTATCTAAGAATCACCAATAAGGTCTAATTCCCTCTCATTAGCTACAATAACACATGCTATCCTTTCTTTTCCTTTGATTACCTTGTCCTCCCTTGCCTTATTTTCTCCAATGTTAAAATGCTCCAAGAATGCTCTAAGTGTGGAATAGTATGAGATAATAGAGAAATACCCTAAAATAAACTGAAAAAATTTTAACCAACCAAAATCTGTGAACTAATCCTCAGAACCCTTTTTATCATTGAAGCCTCTCTTTTCTTCAATTTCCTCTATTTTTCCTTTAATTTTCCTCTCATGAAAACGAGTGACATTTCATCTCCTTTTCTTTCGTTTGTCTTTATTTTCATAAATAAATGAAAATTAATGCCTCTTTTCCTTTTCAAGTTTCTTTATCCATCATAAAACGAAATGAAACCCACTCAGATGTTTTTCAAAACATTCATCTTAGAATACATGTCGCATGACCTTGGTCTTATTATTTTCCTTTATTAACATTATTACATGAACATTTAACCCGAGGCTATTAAAAACCCCTCCCCCTTAGGGTAACACCGTTCTGAGTGTTCTAAGACACCTATGACCAACAATACTACTGAAAACTAGAATATATTTCCCATGGAGCTTTATAAATTAACTCGATGCAGTATTTACAATGAACAACTTGCTAAAAATAAAAACCAACATGGAAAAAATGACAACATGATAACCATATTGCTTATTGGAGTTTTATAACGCAAATAGTTGTGATATTTAAAATAAATATCATATATAGATATATAAATATACCAAAACTCCTTTTTCTAAATTTACAAACAGTGAAGGATACATAGCTCGCATCTGATCAGTGATCTCCGATGTAGCTTCATTGGGTCGAAAGTGCTTCATCTACACTTTAACTTAGTTGATTCATCGGTTCTTGGACATGATTTGTTTCCACTCCAATATACCTTGAGGTTCTCACTCGAATTATTCTTCTGGATCCACTTATAATACATACCATTCAATCACGTGATCAACTTCCCTAACATATATTTTAAACAATGAAACATGAAAAACATCATGGACTTTCACTATGGGACATAGTGCAATTATGTAGGCCACTATTCCAATCCTATCAAGGATCTTGAAAGGCCCACCATACTGAGGTGCCAACTTGGAGCATAATTGAATCCTCAAGAAGCTCCTCCTAGGCTTCATACAAGTACACATGCTCCCCAACCTAAAACTCCTTAAACACCCTATGTTGATCTACATAGCGCATCTTCCACCCTATGCTACCTTTATATTCTTCTTGATACCTACATTTCTTTTTCCATCTCTGCCAATATGTTCGGATCATTAACACCTTGTTCATTCAATCACTCAAGCTAATAAGAGTATTACAACTACGATCATAAAGTTTCTCAAACATACTCATCCATAAGGACTCCTGATATCCATTATTGTATGGAAGCTCTATGAGTGGAAGATGCTTGTCTCACTTCCTCTACTTGTGTTATCACCTAAAAAATGATCACCTAGCCATTCCTTAAGAGGTGGATCGAAATATGCCATGTAGGACTAATTTTATCATGGGGGAGCCCACTTTTACCATAAGAAATAATTTAGTTAACCATATTTGTAAATTATTTCTCTTTAAAAATAAAAAACCCCATGAGAATAATTGAATAAACTATTATTTATCATATTTTCTCTATAAATAAGTATTAAATCATTATTTGATAATTATTTCTCAATAAATTTTGACTTAATCACCTTATAATTATTAAATAAACCACTTTTTATTTATTATTGCTCATTTATTCCATATTTTTCTTATGGTAGAATTATGAAACCACTATTTAATAATTATTTCTTTCTTAATTCTCCTAAAGTGATTAATAAAACATTTTTATTTGTTAATTACTTCAAACACTTTATAAATAAATATATTTGACCATTTTGAATATATTTTCCCTCTCAAAAAATATAACAAAGTCTTCACAACCAATAGATTTTGATTTCGTCAATAATATTTTAGTATTTTCTAATTCCTACTTTGGCTCAATACCTTGTTATAAATATGAGGGTTTTCCATTCATTCTTAACCATGACCATTTTCATCATTATCGCTATCATGTCATAACATTTTAGCTCCCACTCGAGTTCAAGCCATCTTGTTTGTTTTCAACCGATTGAAATTTGAGGGAGAAGCACACACGTAACGAAGAAGGAAAAAAAAGAACTCATCCCACAAGTGGGGAATTATACATCCATGTTATAGTTTCTCCTCACCAGGTATTCTAAACAAATTATTATTTGAGTAAGTCCTCCATTGGGTTATTGCACATTAATTTCTTATCATTATATGTTTATGTTTGATATATTTCATGTGTTATGGGATTTTTTCTTCGTTTTTTATGGAAGATATGAAGAATAGACCACCATCATTTATTTTTATGGTTGCATGCCACCAATAGCGTAAGTGAAGCATTTTTCGTACACATACTAAGAATTTTCATACTAACATTTGGTGACATCACTCATGTAGTAATTATGAACTTTGGAGACTATTGTTTCAACTATTTTTAGTGTTTCTTCAGAAAATCTGTTACTTTCAAATTATATTTTTAAATCTATTATATTTTCTACAATTTTTTTTTTTTTTTATGTAGGGGTTTCACATATTTCCGCAGGTCACAGGTACCAACCAAGCAGGAGACAACACAATCTAGGTAAGATTTTTCCCAATGAGCGAAGTGGGAACAAAACACACTTTTTGGCCTAGAAAATATGCTCATCACACTTTTCAGCCCAGGAACTGCACCCAACACACTTTTCAGTGCAGTTTTTGAACTCCACAAATTATAAAAAAAATTAAATTTTCCATACTTTTTTGAGATTGTTGCGTGTGTCTCGGGAAAGTTTTTTTTTCTTTCCTAAGTCACCTCTAAGCATATATCCATTTAATAATTTCCCATTGAGGAAGAAAATATACCCCCAAGGTTTAGAGTACACCTTCATCATTTAGGAAGACAGTTGTCAGGTTTTGAAGTGTTGTGTGTAGCATTTTCAGTTTTTTTTTTTTAGTGTTTTATCCACTATTTTGCAGTTCTTTTATAAATGTTTATACAACACTTTATTCCTTTTATAATATTTTGTTTCCTTTCAATTCATGACCCCCTTTTATAGACTTACTTTCCTAACTTCTTTCCTCTATTTTTCCGTCATGTTCACCTATGGTGTTTGGTTGTTTTATGCTCCATTTTCAACATATTTTTTCCCTTGGATCCTAGTCCCCAAGACATTATAACTTTTGGCCATTTTTTGTGTCTTTGAGTTTCCTATTTTCCAACATTTTTTTCTTCTTGATTTCCTTCTTGAGTGGGTAGTTGTGTGCTTCAATTTATTGTTCATTTTACTGATAATTTTTTAGTACTGTTTATAGTTTATGCACCTTATTCTCAATAGCATTGGCATGATCAAAACATGCTTAATTAACTCATCCAATAGATACGATTTTCACACACTCACACCCTAAGAAAATGTGAGATTGGTTAACAGCTCCAAGCCAAAACTTCAAACAATCCACTTTAATAGCTAAACTCACATAGATTAAGCCTAGCTGGGGACCAACGCTTAAAAAATATTTGTAGTTAGGTGTACGATCAATGGGATACGGTTACAATAACACCCATTGATCACTTACATTGAGAAAAAACAAGTCGAGATAATAGAAAGCTTAAAATACTTCACCATCTCATGGTCCAATTCAGAGTGCATTAAAAGTCTAATTCAAAGGGGGTTATGATAAATAACGCTGCAAGAGGTTCTCCTCGGGGCTACACAACCTATGGTAGGGAATGTCGTGTCATGGTTTATCACTAAGAAGCTCAACAATAAAAAACCCACATGGGACAAAAGGTAAAATTAATGGCTAATATTAGGAAAAATATCCTATAGGATTGGCTATGGAAAATAAGTTGGTCCTCTACCCTGCCTTTCTCTAGATATCTTAAATTGCAGGGATCATATTTTTTCAAGTAAGAAGTCTCTTTGAAATCGATATAAAATAGTAGAACTAGGACATGTTTGAGGATTTATATCACCTTTAGGCTAGAGGTAATATTTTCTACGATAGTATGTGCTTAGTTGAATTAAATTGCCATATCATTATATTTAGTTTACACTTGGCACCATTGCGCTAGGTGTTTTCTTGTAATTTGTTACTATTTTCTCCCATCACCTCCCTTTATCCTCTTGAGTCCTATTTTTCTTAACACCATTGGGGCCCCTAGACAGTTGTAATGGATACTTGATGGACTTCAGCCCCAGTTTCCTTTAGGAAATATTACTCCTTCTCATTGTGTCCCCATACTAAATCAAGTTTTTTTTATTGTTCCATTTTTTTCCTCTAATTTTGCATATTCCCCACACAGTATCGCTACCATGTCATGCACTAATGTGGGTTGTGAAAACCAAGGTGGTAACCAAGGTACTAACCGAGGTAACCCTGCTAGTGGAACCTATGTACGTATGGAAATTAATCCTTCATTTCTTCCGTATATGGATTGTTTGATCATCACTAATTTGATCGAGCTTATCAATGATGCTCTCCATAATTGAAATTTTCCTCCCATGCCCACCAACCTCCCTTCCAACATTCCTAAGTTTGAATTTAATCCTATAGAAGACCCCACCAATCATGTTTTCTCTTTTCACATGTGTTTTTCATCAAATTCCATTACTGAAGACTTGATTTTTCTTCATCTTTTCGAATGGACCCTAACTAGAGCTACTGTGAAATGGTATGTTGACAAACCACATGCTTCCCATTCTACCTTTGAGACTCTCACCAAATATTTTCTTTCATATTTCCAACTACCTCTCCTATATGACATAGGTAATGTACTCTTGACCTATTTTTGTCAGACTTCTACCATCCACCTTTTTCATCATGTACAAGAATGACATAGAAGGAGGAGAAAGTCTAGAACCCCCTGAGTTTGTAGATAGTGTATACATGGATTGGTTTCTAAGGACTATTTTGGACATGTCATTAAATAGGTCACCTCTCACTTCCCTTAGATAGAGGAAAAATCCCTCAAGATATCCTTTAAATATGAGTTTATCTATGCCCATTAGGTTAATTTTATACTTCTCTTATCAATCTGCCTTAGCCTGGTGTTGCTACCACACTAGGGGCATCTCATGTCACTGGACATATCATTGGATATATTTCCCACACTTAACCATTACCATATCCTCAACCTCATATGAGTAATAATCAACCCTATTGGGGGACCAAGTTTTCTTACACGTATCCCCCTCACGATCCTTCATCTGTCACTCTTACCAAGGTACAAGCATGTCATACGTATAACCCCATCCACAATAGTTGATGCCAATACTAGTTAATTCTCCACCTTATTTTACAGATGCTATCATGAACCCTTACTATCCTTATGCATATCCTAGCTCTCTAACCACACTGACACGCATGCCTCAAGCTCCCATGCAGCCCCCTCCTTTGCCTCAACAAAAGAAATCTCTACAAATTCAAGCGTATGCTCAACAGAGTACTACCAATCCTCCTAACCCAAAGATAATGAATAATGGGAATGGTGATTAGAAGAGGAAACATCAAGGTAACAATGAAAATCGAGGTCAAAAAAATAATTCCCTAGGGGTGGACAACCTAATCCCGCAACCCGACAATAGGCCAGACAACCCAAGCCAAACAAGTCTCTTAGAAGCAATACAACTTGTTCTTGTTGCAAAAAAATTTCCATTATACTCATGAATTTCCCCTTTTACCTAAGATTCCCTAGGCATGTGAAGCTCAAGAAAGTACCTATAGAGGACCTTAGCCCATAGCTCTACCTCCTCCCTCTCATGCTTCATCAAAACCTATAGTGCTAACCAATCATTTTCCTCATGAAGGATATATGGCTACCCAACCCACATAAATTCTCCCAACTTCTAAACCTTCACACTGTAGAAAACATAATTTCTATATTCTCATGATGGATTATGAAGATATCAACCTCCAAACTTCGTTGTGCCAATATCGAAATCCTCTTAGTAAGCCAACGAATGAATCCCAACCCAAAAGTGCCATTGAGCCCCTGTCATTACCAAATGGTACCTTAGAGATCCCTTCGCCTAAATTATACATTAATATTAAGATCACCAAATGTCCATTATGTATAAATGATACTTTTTCTAAAGGCTCCCATACCTATAATATAGTAGATGACTTCATGCAGCATCATGGTGCCATGTTAATGCCAGAAGTTCTCCATATGTGCGCATCCAAACTGAAAGATATATTATATTATTTAGGATTTGTGGATCCCTCTAACGATCACAAAATCATATTTGATGTTCATAAATCATAACATCCCCCCTTCCTTCATTTGATTCCTTTCATATACTAGCCTCCATAAAAATCTCACTATCAAGTGCTATATAATAGATGAAGGTGCTTCCACCTGTGTGATGGCTACCAATGTTTCTAAGAATTTTTTTTCCCATAACCTGTCACCATCCACTATCACTATAATTTCTTAGGAGAGTCACCCTCACAAACCCTTTTTTTATATCTCAGCTACCCCATCACTTGTGTTGGCAATAAAAACTTGACTGATATCAATTTCATCGATGCCTCTTTAGATTACAACATATTTTTGGGTTGTAGTTATAGATATAAAATGTCACTTATCGCATCCTCTATCTTTATCAAGATGTGCTTTCCTCACATTTGGAATATCGTCACTGTGATCGATAAATTGACTTAACATGACGCTCAGTCTCAAACCTCTCTTGAGACCGCTATCTCATTGATGACTAGAAATGAGACAATTTCCTACATCACCGATGTTTTCCCTAGATTATAAAATTATTCCAAGATACTTAGGGATTACTATGGACCACAACCTATTCCTTATGAGCCTATTTTTTTTAGTGTTTGAATGCTTCAAGAATCATAGAAAACATGAAAATGGCCTGGGATGTCTTCCCAGCGGCCAACTCATCTGCAACCTACTACTCAAGACCCAATTTCTCCTTCACTTACAATTCCTCCAGGCCATTTCCCTTTTGTTAGTATATCTCTAAGTCCTTTTCCACCTCGAAAAATTCCCCCAAGTATTTCCCATCCAGGAGTGATTCTACGACGTCACTATTTCTATGGTCAGATACCCTTCTTGTTCTCGCCACCAATAATATTTTCTACCCACGTAATGGCTACATTGAGTCTCCCTAATATCACTTTTTGGATCTTAGTATGGTACATTTATCGTTCGAGAATCACTCCTACCGACCAAATCAAAACTTATACATATTTGACTCTAGTTCAACCTGTTGCAACCACCTCTTTCTTTGCTTAAGTTTCACAACAACCTTAACAAGAATTCACTCCTATTGTGAAATCATCTACTAATGGTATCAAAGCTTACAAAAAGGTGAACAAACTGAGGGCACCCTAAAAAACTCCTACACCTCCTAAACCTAAAAGCTCTTCTCCTCTATGTTCTTTGTGTGACATTTTTGGGCATGCCACCAATAATTGTCTTGAACTCACTCATATTAAGAATGTGGTCTCTAATATGTTTCATGACCCTAAAATTCCTAAGCTCCATGTTACCTTATGTGAGTCTGATAAGAAGAAAAAAACCATTATACATGAATTTACCTTGTTATTTGTGTGATTATTATAAACAATATTCCCATCATTTTCCCCATATTTAAGAATTTCGTGAGAAACTTCAAGTACTTCACGAGTTGGATTCTGCTTATATCGGTTCCATCTCCCCTCTACATATAGTTCCTAGTCCCAATCCATTGCTAGGAGAAGATTTCTCTCAACTCAACTTCATGATTCCCCCTCCTAATATCAATATGAAGGATAGCTCCACCCCTATTTTATACATGTCGTCAACCATGGATCGATATATTTCTCAGAAGTTTTATATTGATATTATTTCAAACCTACCTAGTAGGAGACTTTGGTCAAAACATTAGTAGATTTCATATCTACTAGTAATCCATCCATCCCATTCAAATATATGTATGTGATCCTTATCTCTCATGATGATGCCTCAAATAGTTCATACTAATCATGTGGTCCCTCTTCCTCCCATCCTCCCACTTTTCATTCTGATGAAAACATCATGGAAGCCATGACTACCCCTCATTATTTTTGGGATGATATGAACAATCGTGTGTACTTCCTTTTACATTCAATTTCTTCTCGGGACTTTCATATGGATCCATCATCCTCACAATATATCGATTATGCCGATGGTGGGATTCGCTTTTCGAAGAATCTAGCCACGACAACATGGGCCCTTTTTACCCCTTTGAATTCCTTAGTCCACTTGAACAACATATGCATTGGATGTTCCAAAAATAATTATGATGAATGTGATGCATTGGTAGCATTGTTATATGATTCCGTTGATCATCTCATCATTCACCTCCATGTTTGTATTGATTCATTTATAGTCGTCATGCAATTAAATGGTTTATCATGTGCATAGTCTTGTCCTATTTAGAAAATATCTATGAGTTAATATTTTGGCACGTGAATTTGAACCCATTTCATTCAATAATGTCCCTAGAGCACAATATAAATATGTATTTACCATTTCAAATAAAATTATACATTGGAATTTATCACATGAATATATAATAAGACATTCATAACATAAACATATGGAAAACCACATTGCCATACAAAGATGCATAACGATATTATGTATCATAATATCCATCACATTGTGCTTAGACTAAATTTTTCTAAATACACTCTACATGCCCATAATATGTAACATACAAAAATGGGTACAAACATGCCCATGTTTCTAATCATTATCCTCTCGCAGATTCCATGCCAATGGCCCCAATCTCCCATCTCATAAGTCTCAAACTTCCTGACCAGCCATCGATATGCGCCTAGTGACACCTCACTACTCCGAGGGAATACTATTACATAAATATGTATATTGATCTTTTAGCTCATGCCTCTGAGGCTCTGTTACCCTTTTTAGTAGCAAGTCGAACCTACGATGGAGGTCCTCCAGTAACACATCAATATATGATCTTTGTTGTGATGTTGATTCCTTTTCATACCTATCACCACATGCTGAATCTCATCTCGTATATCCTTCCAACCTTATTGGTACTATATCTACAATTCATAATTTTTAAAATAATTACCACATACATATATTTTTTAAACTATACATGCACCCAAAAAATAACAATTATCACTTTGTTGGGTGTGGAGCTTTATTATCTTCATAACTGTTCATAGGTTTTTTTGTTTCATCCACGTTGGATCTATGTTTCTAATGAGGTAGCACCATCTGTCAATTAATCACCATCAGGGAAGTCCAGCGGGGACAACAACTTTTACGAACGCCCCCCGCCCCACTCGCAGGGGTTTAAGGGGCAACGCCCCTGAAGTGAAAAATAGAAGAAAATTTGTGTTGTACAATATTGTAATTTCATATTTAATCTTGGCCACTAATTAGGCATATAATATGAAGGTATAAGTTATGTTAATTTATGGTTTTTTTCCCTAGAAATATACACACAGTTTATATAAGTGAATTTCATTGCAGTTGTGTATTATTATTTTGAGGGAGAACGAGAGCCCAAATTAAAATAATATTGGTCCATAGAAATGTAGATATTATTGACATTAGGGAGACAAGAAAAAAAAAAAACATGCAAAAAGTAGAAAGCAATATGGGTTGACTGAGTCTTTCCTAGGAATTTAGTCAGCCTAGTTGTGTTGTCATGATTGATCTAGTTTTTTTGAGTTTGATCCAAGTGGTATTCAAATCCTTTAGAAAGCCATGAAGGGCACTGCCACTCAACAAACATAGTATTAGTGTAGGTTTTTACTCCTTATGTGATGTTTCTCCCATCGTTTAACACTCATCGTTGTAGTTAGCCAAATGTTTCACTTGCTCCACTTGTTCTATGGAGCTATGCATGCCATCAAGTATATGTCTTTCATGAGTAGAATCCTATCATAGAAATTTTAGGAATTTAAGGGATGGGGAGGAGGGGGGAAGGGAATTCCCAATGCTTTGAAAAAATTCCACTAATTCATGTAGGCATGGACCCCATAGGAATTGAATTATGTAATTCAAAATTCCACCCTTGCCCTAGCTTCTTATTTTTCTTAGAGATATATTCCTAGTAGGTTCTAGTCAACCTAGTAGCCATTGATAATATCCCTTCACTCTTATGCCCCCATTGTAACAACTAAGCATTGAATCTGCACTTGATAGGATATCCCTTCTCCTTGACCATGTTGGGGAGGGAGATATTGATTACCATGTCCACCTATCTTGGCTCGACCCATTTAATGGACCATGGTATTCATACCTAAAAATGATCATCTTCTCCCCTATATTTTAGATAGTTTAAATTTTCTAAGGGTTTACTTTATTATGGATATTTTTCTAACTCTAAGGGTTATTAGAGGGGATAATTGATTTACTTTAAATTTTAGATCTAGAAGTATAAAATTATATCCCCATTCCCAAATTTCATACTATGGATTGGAAATGCAGTTACATAACACTAAAACATGAAATAAAACATCTATGAACTCTAATGATTTAGGTAATACAAGTGTTTACGTTACCAGTTTCTTCTTCTTTATGATTTTGAATGGTCCAAAAAAATTGTAGAGAAAATCCCACTCCTTTATCAAATTTTACTAAGCTCTGTTATATTTATCCCTTAGGAATACCTTATCACTATTATTATAACATTAATCAATTCGATAAATGTAAACATAACTCTTTTTTCTACCATGAGCTTCCTTCATCCTTTCCATAATCATAGTCATATATTCATCAATTTCATGTATAACCTAATTCCCTACTAGAAACCTTACTTTGATTATGTCCCAACTCATAGCTATCCTATGAGGTCTTCCATCTAAGAACTCAAAAGGCTCCATTTTTACTAAACTTTGATATTTATTGTTGTGCGGAATTTCTCTTAGTGGGAAAAACTCTCCCCAATATGTTTGTTGATATATTACATACATCCACAATATATCTTCTAGAAAATTTGTACGTGTATTAGCCTATCCATTCATCTCTATATGTTATGTTTTACTAAAATTTATTCAAGTTCGTGTTGATGGTGATAAACATATGTCAACATAAGGGTGTCTCCCCTTTATGAAGTCCCAATTATAACTCACACCATTTGGGATAGGAGTCTCATCCATGAAATCAACACGTCTACCATTATAATGATATTAAATATTTCCTTGGTTGAAATAAATCAACATCAAAGAACATGGATATAAATTTTGAGATTGGCAAGTAACTTAGCTCTATGAAACATGCAATCACAATGTGTATAAATTAGTTTTATAGATGGGAAAATAAAAGTGTCTTTAGAAGAAAATTAATAGTACCATCCCATTGAGAAACACACATATATAGCAATAATAATTGGTTAATCTACAAAATAGTTCACAAAATAAAAACGATCATCAAATAAAATAAGATGCACATTTCAATTAAGATTTATACCAAATCCAATAAAATAGTTTATTTTCCTTAGTACATATGAATGAAAACACACATCACAAAATTTAAATAATAATCTTAGAACATTCATGATACATACATAAAAGTACATTGGGCTTTGAAAGCTCCAAAACACTAAGTGAAAGTACCAAGATACAAAATTACAATGATGCATCACTAGCCCCAATAATGGAGCTTGAAGCCACCATTTCCTTCTCAAAAGAATGATCTCTCTCTCTCCTATGCTAAGCTTGATAATCAAATTCTAAAATTTATTAAATTGTGGAATGAAGGATTATTTATGACTAATTAGGTGATATTTCACCTACTATGTGACTCTTGGACTTTGTTGGACACGAAATCTGACTACCTTTCTGACCATTTTTATCATCCTTTTTTATCCTTTTGTGTTTAATTACCTAAATTTGCTATGCTAAACTTATGAGGTAAATACCCCTAACTTGTCCAACTCGAATATTTTAATTAATTAAGTAAATTCATGGAGTCTTACCTATTTGCGGCACTAAGATATGTGCTTGAATGCAGTTTGGAGAATAGGAACCCTCGCTCTAGCGGTTTGCAATAGATTTGGTAACGGTCAGCTATAGGGAGATCACGCAGCTGGAGTCAGGATTCCCTGGGCCTATTATTGGCCCCTTGTTCTATCTTAGACATATGATGTTTGTGTTGTTCCAACTGATGTGTATTTCTGATTGCCCAATTACCATGTTCCAGGGAAATCTATTATTCTCTCGTGTTGTGTATAAAATGGATATTTTTCCTGTAAATGGGGTTTCCTGAAGAGATATTGTAATCACATCTTACAGATTAATAAAATACTACCGATTTTACTTTTCTAAGCATCTTTGTGACTAATGAAGCCCTAATCAGAAAGCTGGGCCCACTCTTCTGATCAGGTGTTGTGCTTGTAAGTGTGTCAATTGTTTCTTTTTTATGGTTGTTCTTATTATTATTACTGTTAAGATTTATTTTGAAGTTTAGTATTTGATTTCATCTCACAGCAATGTTTTGAATATTAATTATAAACCCTTGGTTAAGACGGATTATGTGTTTGTTCCTGCATATACCTTGCGCATTTCCTTGAAAGGATACTCTCCCAGATTGATAAAATTAATGTCGGATTAGGGTGGATAAATCATTCTTAGCTGGACACCAAAATTTTGGCGTCGTTCCCTGGGAGGCTAACAAGGTGCAAGAAATGATTCGAATGAACCAGAGGGTCAATCACTCATCCTGGGGAGAGATCGAGTTTTCTCACTCTGCTTCAGGTCTTCAGCGTAGGTTTTGATTTTGTTTTGTTTATTTCTGTTTCTATTTGGTTTTTAGGGCCATGTTCTTGTCCTGGGGAGGGAGGAGTCTTTTGACGCCCTATTCCAAGCCCTGAGTGGAGTTATTTCTTTTTTTAACTTTCATGTGTTTTCTTGTGAGGAAACCTTAGCTTTTTCCCTAGAGAGGGAGGATTCTTTTGACACCCTGCCTCAGATCTAGGAGTATTAGGTCTTCCTGTGGATCGTATTGTTTTGGTTCTTGTCCCAGGGACGGAGGAGTTCTTTAACACCCTACTCTAGGCCTGAAACCCTAGCTTTTTGTACTGCAATTTTTTTTTTTTTTTTGCGAACTCTTTTATCTTGGGGAAGGAATGGTCTTTTGACACCTTACTCCAATATTGGAGCATTTTAGGTTCATACATAGAACTTTCATCATACAAAATTTTGTATGAACAAAGAACCAAATAAGAGGGGTGGAGTGAGATCCCCAAAAAGGGGAAGACCAGATCTAGGAAAAAAAACTTATATTCAGCAGATCATAGAAAAGGCGGAGTCAGAAGCATCTTCTCGCGCAACTGCAAGGCCAGGGGCTAGGAGAGTGAAGTCCAAGGGACATTTAGTGGATCAACCAGTGCAGGCCATAGTATCCCTTGGTGATTTGGTACAACAGAGTCCTCCAGCAGTGGAAGAAATAATAAGTAGTAGACCAGACCGAGAGGATCTTGGGCTAGTAATAGTAGAGGAAGAAATCGCAAGTAGAACATCAACGGAGTCAGACTACTCTAGTAAGGGAAAGGAAGTTGTAGTCAAGGGATTGAACCATCAGGACACTGGAAGAAGAAACAAGGGGATATTTGTATCGCCAAGAGACTGGGGAAGTGCCACTGAAGAAACTTGCGTCCCAGTAGTGAGGAGTCCCTGACCATCCTCCATAGAGCCTGTTCAAATCCCCAACGATTATTGGAAGATATTTATGGCTCCCACAACCTCCACTATCGAATTTCCCATTCAGAATCTAGGACCTGGCGCGACTACAAAGCCTACCCCATTGGCAGCCTTACCAAACTTCCATGGGCTTTCTTCAGAGGATCCTGACACATTTTTATTTGAGTTCGACATAGTGTGTCGGGGGTATGATTACACGACAGATGCCCAGAAGTTAAATATTTTTCATTCTACACTAAAAGGAAGGCTCTGCGATGGTTTATGGGCCTTGGAGGAAAATCCATTTCCACATGGGATGATATGCAAACAAATTTTCTGGAAAAGTACCAGGACTACTGCAAATCCCGAAACGTCAAGGAGGAACTTTTCAAGTTCACACAAAAAGAATATGAAAGTTTGGTAGATTGTGTGGAGAGGTTTAAGTACCTCTTACAGAGGTCAGGTCATTCTGATCTGGATAAGGAAATTTTGAAGGTTATCCTCCTTCTATCCTTTCGAGAGGACTCAATGGAACTATTGAATATTGTGGGAAGTTGAGACATCTCCAAGGAAACCTTTGAAGGTATTTGTGATTTGTGTATCTAGTGCTCGAGGGGGCTTGCAAGAAACAGATCAGGGATCTGTTCAGTAAAAGGATCCGACGGGAGTGTTACGAAAGCATAAATCAGGAACCTGCTAGACAACTTAAGGACAGACATTCTTAGTACCATGTCAACAAAAATGGACACTTTGCAAGTAAAGCAGAAACAACTAGAATTCGATAGGACCATGGCAATATCTTTCCCGAAGTGCAAGAAAAATCATATGGAAAGGGAATGCCCATTAAATTCCATAGAAAAAGGTGACATCTATGAGCTGAATCATGTAACAAGCTCATGCCCTTCCTTACCAGGCCTGAAAGCAGTGTTTCAAGGAGTAGGGGAGGACACGGAGCAATTGTACCTTATGGGTGCCAGGAAGTCGTGGCAACTTTGACCACCAATGGGAAATCAAGGTATGTACCCAGATCCATCTCAGTATTTTAATAACTACAACATGAATCCTCAAACCATGCCTTGTCCCCCTATGTGGCCACAATATTAATACGCACCATGGTAGCAATTGAACCCTCAAGCCATTGTGAGGTCTCCATGGGCTCCAACTTGGCGAGGACCCTCTTTAGGGCAGTTTCCTCAATAGATGCCACAACAGCAACTCCAATTACCCTCCAATATGCCTCCTGGTAATCAGCATGTCCATCCTCAGCTTCCAATGCAGCCTAATCCTAATCCAAATAATAAAGGATCCCATCAAGCTGATGTTCTTAACGTGCATTCATATAGTATCTCTACTGCAGAACTGTATGAAATGAATTTGTGATCAGGTCGAACAGTCAATGTCCAACCCCCTCTGGTTATCATTGAAAAACTTGATAATAAAAAAAGAGAGACACAACCAACTAGTAGAGAGCCAAAAAAATTTGTTAAAAACCAGGTCTCTCCTATAAAACAACATCAATCTGAACCACCTTACCCAGAGAGATTGATTATGAGTAAACCAAGCCCACAAGCTGAATTTGATTTATTAGGAGAATTGCAGAATTTATTTTCTAAGATTCCCTTGTTACAAGCTATGAAGGATGTGCTGATTTATGCAAAAAATCTTAGGGAATATTGTTCAAAGAAACCTGCGAAGAAAACTAAGGACCCCCTCACTATACATGTTATGGGAAAATTATCGAACTTCATGATGGGAAAATCAATACCAATGAAATATGGAGATCCGTGGAACCCAATTTTTATAGTAAAAATTAATGGGGTAGAGATTCCAAATGTGCTGGTGGACCTGGGCGCTGCCATCAATGTCGTCACCACTGAAACCATGCAAACATTAGGCCTTCAAAATTTGAAGCATACACCTACAGTGTTGGAATTGGCAGATCGATCTATAGTCAAACCTGTAGGGAAGTTGGAGGATGTGAAAATTTCATTAGATGCATGGAATTACCTCGTAGATTTCCTGGTATTGCATACACAATCCTCAGTGGGCGGTCACCCCTTGATTCTGGGTAGGCCATGGCTGGCTACTGCAGACGCTTATATTGGGTGTCGTTTAGGAAATATGGTTATCTATAATGGGCATAAAACCAAGAACTTGGTTCTGAACCCACCTGCAGAATCAGATGCACCTAAAAAGTCAGCAGGTGGCAAGAAGGTTGTATCTATGGTAGAGATCGAAGACAAAGAACTAAGACTGATCCTTACTATTGGGTAGGCCCTTCAGTTGAGGATGGAATCAGAAGATGACGTGATCAATTCCTTCATGAATGATCCTTGTTCCATTTTAGAGTGAAATCAACAAGTCTTAGAATCCATCCTAAGTTGTGAAAATTAGGAGGTTATTGAAACAACAAAAGAATTAGAGGAAGATGTAGATGCACCTCATGAAAGCGTTCAAGTATAGATAGAATTGAGGAAAACTATGAATATTAATCTGAGTCTGTCAGAATCCCATAAGAAGCAGCTGGTAGATGTTCTTTAGAAGCATAAGGAAGCTTTCAATTGGGATTATTCATACATGAGGGGGATCCGTGCCAACTTATGCACCCATCACATATATATCAAGGAATACTGTACTCCTATAAGACGACCTAAGAGAAGGATGAATTTTGCATTGAAAAACATTGTGAAAGAAGAGCTTCAGAAATTATTGGATGTGGGTTTTATCTACCCTATCTCAGACAACCAATGGGTCTCACCATTATTAATGGTCCCTAAGAAGAATGGTAAATTTTGGATCTGCGTGGATTATCAAGAGTTAAATAAGCCAATGCAGAAGGATCATTTTCCCCTGCCATTCATCGATCAAGTTTTAGACATATTGACTCACAAGAAATTTTTCTCATTTCTAGATGGGTTTAGTGGATATAATCAAATCCAAATCGCTCCTGAGGACCAGGACAAGACCACTTTCACATGCCCCTGGGGGACATTCACATACCGGGTCCTTCTTTTTGGCCTGTGTAATGCCCCTGCAACATTCCAGAGGGAAATTCTGGGAATTTTCTCTAATCTGATAGATGATGTTGTTGAAATTTATATGGATGAATTCACTCCATATGGGGACTCATTCTTAGAGGGGCTGAAAATTTTAGAAAAATTTCTTGAAAGATGTATACAAGCCCATGTCTCCCTGAGTACAGTAAAATGCCACATGGTGATGGAAAAAGGAATTTTTCTGGGACATTTGCTTTTGGTTGAAGGAATCAGGATGGACCCAGCAAAAAATAAAGGTAATTCTGCACTTTCCAACACCTAAAACACCCACACAGTTATGTATTTTAATTAGCTGTGCTGGTTATTATAGGCGTTTCATAGAAAATTTTTCAAAAGTAGCACACCCACTATTTAAATTACTGACAAAAGACTTAGAATTTGGGTGGTCGGATGACTGTGATATAGCCTTCACAAGAATTAAAGAATTAGTCTATAGTGCCCCGATTCTTAGAGGACCAGACTGGGCATTACCTTTACACATTCATACAGATGCTTCCCAAATAGCAATTGGTGTAGTACTCGGATAGCAAGAGGATAAAGTACCTTACACAGTCTACTATGTTACTAAGAATTTGGCCCCTACTGAATTAAACTACACCGTGACTAAGAAAGAGTTCCTTGCTGTCGTTTATGCCATCAACACGTTCTGACATTATACTACCGGGTATTCTACTTTTGTGCACACTGATCATGCAGCCATCAAGTATGTAATGAACAAACCTCATCACCCCTTGTCATGTTACAAGATGGTTGTTGCTACTACAGGAATTTGATATTACTATAGTAGATAAACTAGGGAAAGACAATGTGGTTGCAGATTTCTTACCTAGGATAGGACATGATGGTAAGAATACACCAGTTGAAGATAATTTCCCATATGAGTATCTTTTTGCGGTTTCTGCTAACACTCCATGGTATGCAGATATGGCTAATTATCTTGCTACAGGTGAGGTGCCTCGTCACTTTTCCTATAAGGATCAAAGGAAGATAATTCACCGAAGTACCCGATATTCATGGATGGTAGGATATCTCTTCCATATAGAGATTGACCAGCAGATCTGGCGTTGTGTGGCAAAGGATGATATTTATGACATATTAAAGGCTACACATGATGGACCCTATGGAGGAGATTTTGCAGACAAAAGGACAGGTCATAAAGTGCTGCAGATGGGATATTATTGGCCCTCCATATTTCGTGACACTTGAGATTATATTCGAAGGTGTGATAACTGTCAGCGGATGGGACAACTTGGGAGAGAAAATGAAATTCCACTCCAACCCCAGATAATACTTGAACCATTTGAAAAAATCGCCATCGATTTCGTTGGACCCTTTAACCCACCTTCTCATCAAAAAGCCTACATCCTAGTTTGTACTGATTATGTAAATAAATGGGTGGAAGCTGGAGAATTCATGAGAGTAATAGAGAAAGTAGTGGCAGACTTCCTTTTTGATGAAATCCTTGCTCGGTATGGGACTCCTAGAGAAATTGTATCAGACGGAGGATCACAGTTCACAATTTATGCAAAAATACGCGGTCAAACATAGAGTAACAACCCCCTATCATCCATAGGCGAATGGGCAAGTAGAGAGTACAAACAAGGTATTGGAAAATATCTTGACAAATATAGTAGCAATTCATTGACGGGATTGGGCACAAAAACTCCCAGAAACTTTATGGGCATATAGAACGACATGGTGGAACACAATGGGGCTTTCTCCATTTTAATTAGTTTATGGGAAATCCCACTTGTTTCCGGTAGAACTTGAAATTAGCACACTCAGAACAGCTTTGGAAGTAGACTTAGATCTATCAGAAGCACAAAAACACCGACTCAAATAGCTAAATGAGTTAGATGAGATTCGATCAGTAGCTATCTAGAGAACTACTGCTATTCAATAGCAGAGAATGAAATGGCAGGATAAATTCATCAAAACTAAGGTGTTTCATGAGGGGGATTAGGCGTTATTGTATGACTCCCGATTTAAGGATTTCAAAAGAAAGCTTCACACTTGCTGGATGGGACCATATCAAGTGGATGCAGTGTTTGACAATGGAATGCTTAGATTAATTACAATTGATGAGAATCAGACCACGTTTGTGGTGAATGGAAACTGTCTAAAATTATACCATCGTCCAACCTATAAAGATTCCTTTTTCAAAACCCTTTCAGAGTCAGCTTATCTAATAGTGATAGAGGACACTCTCACTCTTCTCTAAAAATAAAAATAAAAATAAAATTAAAATATATATATATATATATATATATGATAATATGTGGTTATTACTTACTTGTTTGTATTTTGCAGGAATAATAAAGAAATATGGCCAGGAGGGAAGTAAAATTTAGTGTGTTACTCCATCAGTGCTACTATAGAGATATTTTGTTTCACTGATGCTGTTACTCTGCAATTGTTGTTACTCGGTAACTGTTGTTACTCCGCAAACTGTTGTTACTCTGTAGCTGCTAATACTCTGAAGTTGGTGTTACTCGGTAACTGTTGTTACTTTGCAACTGTTGTTACTTTGTAGCTGCTGTTACTTTGAAGTTGCTGCTACACCAATGATGTTGTTACTTCGTAGTTGCTATTACTCTGAAGTTGATGCTACATTGCCGATGCTATTACTCTACAATTGTTGTTACTCCGCAACTGTTGTTACTCCATAACTGCCATTACTCAATAGCTGTTGTTACTCCGTAGTTGCTATTAATCACTGTTACCATTACTCACTATTCATTTTATTCACTGACGTCATTACCTGCTATGCTGATACTACGACAGATATTTCTGTTGCTACTCCACTTTAAGGTAAGTCTGCAGGTACGTCTCCATTGATTTTATGGATTTAATTAAATATTCCAAAAGGATGGTCAAACGTGCCGAGGACATCCGTCACTTAGTTTGGGGGAGGGAATCATCATAATGAATGACGGCTTACTTCCTAAAGGTATTTATGACACACGATTCCCACCTAACCAAATCTAATGATTTCAAGTACTCCATAATCATACCGTATGAGTTGGAATGCATACTTGTGTGCACAAAAGTCATATCAGCCACCCTCCCAACATGCTGCATTAAATCCTAAGAATATCTAATAGTAATACCATAATCTGTCAGTACTCCCAAGAGTACCAGTACTATTCATCCATTATATCTGAAAGTGGCCATGACGTTATTTCAGTTGCCAATGGTTTGGACCCTATCACTCTCCCCTGCCAGCTAACTGTAGTCTTCCTGCTGATTCCGCCTCTGCAGCAATGGGTGGTCGATCTGTGCGACATGAACCTGATGATTCAAGGAGAATCTGGAGTAATCGGGAGGTATGGCAAGTATTTGAGAATGCAGGTTGGGATGTTTATTTTGACAGGCTAAACGGATGGGATGAAGAAATCGTGGTGGAGTTTGCATTGAATTTGGAAGAAGGAGTTTCTCGGGTTCGTGGAGTCGAAATTCTAGTGACAGAAGAAACCATCGTGGAAGTCAGTGGATTGCTGCAAGTTGGAAAATGCTGGTTTTCAAGGAGAAAACCCCTCCAAGAACTCCCCGAAGCCTTTCTGCAAGCTAGATAATGTATTGCACAGAAGGGTGGGGGATATGAAAGAACCTCGTTACCTCATCCATGGAGAGGAGTTGTAGAGGTTGTTATAAAGTATATGAAATGTGAAGGAAGATATTCTACCATCTTCAAATATCACCTCCGCATATTGGCTCACCTGTGATTTCCACAAGAAGAGGCTTTTTCAATGAATGTGCCCTATTTTCTGTTAAGGAGTCTTCATTTGATGGCAAATTCGGCTCGGGGGGCACGACAGGTGTTGGTGGTCCTCTCTCACCATGGGCTGGTCTAGTTGCTAGTAATGAACACCATTGGCAAGATCACAATTCTGTGGGAACTATTTCAGGATTCCACAAAGGAGGAAATAGTAGCCGCTGCGACTGCTAGGGTAGAAGAACCTGAGGTCATGCAGCAAGATGTAGAGGATGATGATTACATTGATCAAGAGGAGTCGAAAGAGATGGAAATGGAGACTGAAGAACGTGAAGAAGAGATGGTTCCCCAAGAGAAAGTTGAACTCATGGAATAGATGGAAGTTGCAGAGACACCCACTGGCACTATGGCTGAGGCTGTCCTATAAGAACCAACCCTGTTTGTGGATTTAGCTCAGCAAGTAGATAGTGCAATGGGCATGGAGGTAAACCCATGGAAAATGAAAGAGGGAAAATCGGTTGAAATTGCGACTGAGGCCACTTTATAGGGATCTCTTGTCAACATGGAACCAATGGAGGAGGGTAATTCGATTGAAGAAGAAGTCGTGACCACTCCAACCAGAGAAACCACAAAGGAAATGATGGGAGAACTAAGGTGTGAGGCTGACACTACCCCACAAGAACCAGCATCAACCTTGGGTCTGAATTTAGAGGATTTGTTCCAGTTCCCCATGTTTCTTCCTAAGGGAGCAAGGGTAACTCGTTCCCCGCAGCAAAGAGAGGCAGAAGATTTTTCCATTCCTATGGCTTCGAATTTAAAAAAAAGGCCACGACTAGAAGAGGCCCCACCAAGCATATCAGCACGGGAGCATCTTACCGGGTCACCACTGGTCACAGAGAATGTACATGATGAGACAATGGCCATTGGTGAAGAGGAGGGACCAAGCAGAGTGGTCCTGATGAATGAACCAATGGAACACTTAGGTGTGAAAAGAGTGAAGCAAGAAATAACAGAAGAAGAACAAGCAGAGGAGGTTGGACTGACCGTTGGCCCGACAAAGGCAGTCCCGAGGGATTTACCTCTAGCTGCCGAGGTAGAAGAAACATAGGTCAAGCAAGAAGAGGCAGAGTTGTGTGGATAGCGAAGAATTCCCATCAAATAGAGATACCAACAGTAGTTTAAGGAAATAATGTGGCTCAATATGGAGGTAAGGGATTTGAGAAGGAAAGTGCATAGGATGCAGAAACGAATAAACAAGTACAAGCGGCAAGCCAGGAAATCCAAAGTCATCGGGGTTGAAGCATAAACTGAAACAAATCCAATTGAACAATTGTTCGAAGCCAAAGAGTATGCATTAATGGCTGAATTACAAACGTGGAAGTCTACAGTGGCTCAACATAATAATGAGATCAAAAGAACTGAGGATAGAACATCCACAACCATCTTCGGATATGTGGAACGCATAGATGTTATGAGATTAAGGCATGCGAAGCAGTAGTTCAAGATGGAGCAGCTGGAAAAACAAGTGGCTGAACTGGAAGATAATAAGGAACAGATGTTCAATCTAGTGCAAGATGTGATGGCATGTCATCCCCCTGATTCTTGTTATTCTTTATTCTTGCATGGATGTTTTCTTTTATTCTGCATGGAAAGCATAAAAAACGAGGCGAGTTATGAGATAGAAGATGGTGTATAATTCCTCTGAATCATGAGGAATCATGATGTGCCAATTCAACATCTGATGTGTGAGTTTTACCTGCATTGGTATCTATTACGCCTGGACAAAGATTTTAGCCCAGTGCCGTATGTAGGGGACATCCATTTGAGGGCCCTTACCTCTTATGCATTCAATCAAATCCATTGGTAGAAGGCTTATAACACTTTTGAGTCTAATCAAGTTACAAAACCATTTATAGTAAGAGGAGAACATGAGAGGTCAGCTACAATGTGCAATAAACGCCATACCTTTTTGAAATTTGAGGGGAACAAAGATAGAATGCTGAGGACACAAAGGTGGTGCCTCGACCTTTTTGTCAATCAACTAAATTTTTTTCAAAAAGAGGCCCTTGATTGTTGTCAGAGAAGGTGGATGATGTCACCGAAAGCTGTCCGGAACAGAGAGCCTTTTGGGGCACCCAATTTTGCGCGAATACTCACCAGAGTACCCAGATATGTGGCATGTGTTCAAACATGTGGGATCTGGTGGATGGGGCTTCAGTTTTAGTATCCAGTTATTTGGTTGCCTACAGATGTTTACACCCCAGCGTACAATTTTCCAATAGATTGGTGGAAGGAAGTTCTCCTTTCAGACGGATTTAAAGTTCCAAGGACAGATATGGCTTTAGAGTATGATATTTTCGGGCTTCAGGAAGCTCACAGTTTGCAGAACCTAGACCTACGGAGGCGGTGAAATACATGAGGACATGCAGAAGGCTAGTTGGGGGGAGATGTTGGGCACCAAATCTGGCTACCTTTCTGACCATTTTTATCATCCGTTTTTATCCTTTTTTGTTTAATTACCTACATTTTCTATGCTAAAATTATGAGGTAAATTCCCATGACTTGTCCAATTGGAATATTTTAATTAATGAACTAAAGTCACAGATTCTTACCTATTTGTGGCACTAAAATATGTGCTTGACTGCAGTTTGGAGAACAGGAACCCTCGCTCCAGTAGTTTGCAACAGATTTGGTAACAATCAGCTATAGGGAGATCACGCAGCTGGAGTCATGATTCCCTGGGTCTACTCTTTGCCCCTTGTTCTATATTGGACATATGATGTTTTTGATGTTCCAACTGATGTGTATTTCTAAATGTGTGATTACCACATTCCACAGAGATCTGTTATTCTCCCGCGCTGTGTATAAAATGGATATTGCTCCTGTAAATGGGGTTTCCCAAAGGGATATCTTAATCACATCTTACAGATTAATAAAGTACTACTGGTTTTGCTATTCTAAGTGTCTTCGTGACTAACACAACCCTGATCACAGAGTTGGGCCCGCTCTTCTCATCAGGTGTTGCACCTGTAAGTGTGTGAATTGTTTCTTTGTTATGGTTGCTGTTATTATTCTTACTGTTAAGATTTCTTTTGAAGTTCAGTATTTGATTTCATCTCACGAAAATGTTTTGAATCTCAATTATAAACCCTTGGTTAAGACAGATTATGTGTTTTTTCTTGCATATGCCTTGCGCGTTGCCTTGAAAGGATACACTCCCAGATTGATAAAATTAATGTCGGATTAGGGTGGATAAATCATTCTTACCTGGACACCAACAGACTCCTCTGTGACTCTTGAGCTCCTCTAAGATCTTTGGACTTCCTAGTGACTCTTCACATTCCATGTGTGACCCTTGAGCTTCCACACATTTTACATTTCTTATTTTTTAAAGTACAAATTGCATTCGAGAAATCATGAAAAAATGCATAGGACAAAATAACAGTCTTGTATCCAAAGTATGAAAGGATGAAATTTGGTTACTGTGAGATTAAACATCATTGTAATGTGTCGATGCCAAGTCTTATTCTTTTCCACTATGTATTCAACACTTTAATATATGTCTAGAATTTACTCCATATTCCCCATACAAAGGGTCTAGATGTAATTTTAGAGCCTTCTAAGTGATTTCAGGTTTCCATCTATCTATCATTTGCATTTTAACATGATGAATTGATTGAATCTAGATCAACAATACCTGAAAATGAAAATCACTCATGGAATGACAGTATCAGTCACAAAATCACATATTCTATCTTTTTTTCTCATGCAAAATGTCGAGTGTGATGGGAAAATGAAACAAGATGAGGAGATCAACTTTCTTTGGCACAAAGCGTAGGTTCACAAAACAAGAAGTCAATTTCAAGGCACTGGAAGTGCACACTACACTATGGAAAGAGAGAGGTATAAGGTTGGGTATAGAGTGTAGATCCTATAGATAGTGGTAAGAGGCTTAAGGACAAAGGATCAACAACTTACTATAAATGATAAGGAGACACTTGGTTTAGTGAAAGTTTCCACTTTAACGGGTTAGAATGACTTTACTCTCCACTGGGGGTACACAATGCACTAAAAAATACAAGGCTTATGATGGCTTCCTAAAAATCACTAGTGTAACTAGCAAGAGGTTGGTTGAGAATGCTATGGACATGCAATATCTTCTTGTGAAAGGAGTTTTTCAGAAGATTGGCCTAGGGTGCAAGTTTAGGAGACAAGAGTATAACAACTAAGGCTTGTGAGTGTGGAATGCTCTCATCACTTGGATTAAATTTGAATGTATTAATAACTTGTGTAAGATGCGAGGATAGCAGAATGAGAGAAAGAGAGGAAGGTAATGTATCATAGGCCCTGAACATGATCACACACACACACATGTATGAACAGCTTCCAAAATAAACATGCGTACATTGAAACAGAAATAAAAAAACACTAATATCCAAGTGCGACAGTTAGGGAACAACTTTTTTCAGCACAAGTGTCAATTACATTTAAAAGTGTTCCATGTCATAGAAGTGTGTCGAGTGCATGTTCTTGTGATAGGTAGGGTCCAATAATGCAAGAGATTTCACTAGAACACCCTCTAGAAGGTGCTCAAGAGATACATCTAGCAAAATATGATACTTCAAGCTTCAATAGGAGAGAACATCAACACTTAGAAAAAATTGAACAACAAGCATGTAATAACTTTAATGACTTGAAATGATGGATCACACAATTGGTATCAAGATCCAAAATTTTAATCTAGGCAAATTTTGGAAGGTGTTGTAGCATCTATAACGCTTGGAAAATCATCGAAGAAAACCCACATTATCTGTTTAGTTATAAGTTTATGCATGGACTATAGCCTTTCAGGAATCATTGTCACATTCTATAGATCACCCTGGATTCATTACTTAGCTTGGTTAAATATGTAGTCAATTTGACTCATCTTGCTAGCTTAATGTGCTTTGGAAGATTAGTTAAAATTCAATTATTTTTATTATGGATAAGGATTATAAAAGTATCCCAAGTTTAAGATGTTCAAAGTTTTAATGTCATCTATGGTGTTGCTCCAATATGAGCAGGATTGTTTGGTACCCCGATAAAGTCACTTCAAGGAATCAGAAGCATTGCTTCACTACCATGTAACCACCCCTCCAACATTTATCAAAATTCATAGGTCTCCCATAGTAAACATGAGATGAAGAGTTACTATGCGATTACCTAAACTATAAGAAAAAATGTATGGAAAACGGGCCCGAAATTAAAACTTACTGATGAGAACTTGAAATCCTACAGGGCATATAGGTTAGTAAGGGGCCAAAGGACCACCCAAGATAACAAAACCTCAAGATAAAATTATTTTTCAGTGACCTGACAACCCAAGTGGATGAAGAAGCCTACATGTGCGATTGTGGCCCTACAATTGCATTCACAAGCTTTCCTAAGTGAAATTGTGACTCAAAATCCTTGGTTCATTTCCTATTGTCCCGATATTTGAGCCACAATTCCAGGCCATCCTCCATACCATTTTCCAGAACTTCCTAAGCTTTTCTTGAATGATAAAATACTTGAATACAATGCTAATAATATAAAAATTTATTAAGGACATGACCTAACTAGGCCGAACCATGAGGATCATTTCATCAATTAACATGTAATATATACATCATGAATGCATATATGAACATTGCAGTCTGAAAATTATATAAGAATCACCAATAGGTCTAATTTTGTCTCATAATAGATACAATAACACTTGTTATCTCATGCATTCATTAACCATAAAATACTTATCAAATAAAAAGCAATACAAAGATAGAGTATATTGTAAATCCATGCTTATAACCAACATATAACCATATTACTAACCATGACATAAAAACCATAAATAAACCATAATAAAAAGTAAAAATTATCATATATTACAATAGAAAAATAAATATTAATAACTGATGAAAAATCCAACCATGTGAAGTACTTCCACATACCACCCGACCATGGATTATGCTAAACCAAATATTTCTTTTAGCCAACAAACCATGTGCCATATTCCAAGCATGAATGTGGGAACACATAGATACAAAACATGGGCATTTCAAAGATTAAACCACCTTCATCCCCATTCTCCCGCAATATCACCAACATTAGAAACGAGATAACATAAGTGGTCTAAGACATAAAAAAACTAGGGCTTCACGGAGTTTAAATCACATCCACCCTCAAACTATTGTAATTCACTAAAACCGGTCATGAGATGACTAAGCCCAAAAAAAGCTGGGATGCCTCACATTTTCTTCACCAATACCTTGAGGAATTTTCATATCTCCACCCACCTGTATAGGGATTCCCAGAGATTAAACCGCCTCCACCCCAAACCCTTGGTAATTTTCCAGAGATAACCTCGCCCAATTCCAGAGCCATCCCACAATACAATGCTCAAAGCTCAACTAGAAAGAAGCCGATCACACCATGCTTATCGAGAAATGGAAAGGAAAGGTTGAAACCACTTTCAAACCCATAAAACCCCATGTGAATGTTAAAAAAATAACCAATTACACAAATTCACTGACCATGCATTTTGAAACCAGCAAGGAAGTCACACATGCAACCAGTTGGCTACCTACAAATCCTCTTGTTAATGTGGCCTCATTCAATATTCCTTGCTTTTCCTTGATTTTCCTTTTTATAATATTAGAATGCACTAAGAATGTTGTAAGTGTGGAATAGTATGAGATAATAGAGAGAGCTCCTAAAATGATTTAATAATGGCTACCCAACTAAATTTTGTGAAGTGGTCCTGAGAAGCCCTTATATCATTGAGGCGTTTATTTTATGCAATTTCCTTTATTTTTCCTTTAATTTTCCTCTAATGAAAACCTTTGAAATTTCATCTCCCTTTTCTCCTATTTTCTTTTATTTTCATAAATAAATGAAAATTAATGCCTCTTTTCCTTTTCCAACGCCTTTTCTAGTTTCCTTAGCCATAATAAACCGAAATAACACCCACTGGGATGTTTTTCCCAACATTCATCTTGGAATATATGTCCCATGACCTTGGTCTTATTCTTTTGCCTTTAATAACTTTATTACATGAAATTTTAACTTGGGGCTATTAAAGACCCCTCCCCCTTAGTGGAAGACCTTCCTTCATGTTCTATGTTACCTATAACCAACAATACTAATGAAAAAAAAAATAGATTGCCCATGGAGTCTTATAAATTAGCTCAATGCAATATTTACAATGAAAAATATGTGAAAAATCAAAACCAACGTAGAAAACCTGACAACATGACAAGCATACCTCTTATTGGAGCTTTATAAAACAACTCATTGGGTTATCTACAATAACAAGAATATGTACATATATACATATCACAAAAATCCTTTGTCTCAATTGAAAAACCCTGAAGGATACATAGCACACATCTCATCAACCATCTCCCATGTAGCTTCATCGTGTCCAAAGTTCTTCCTCTATGCTTTAATTTAGTTGATTACTTGGTCTTGGAGAATGAGTTGCTTCTGCTGTAATACACATTGAGTTTTCTTGTTGGAATTCTCCTTCTAGCTCCACCTGCAATACATGCCAGTCAATCAGATGATCAAAATCCTTAGCATATATTTTAAACAATGAAACAAGGAAAACATCATGGAATTTCACTATTGGAGGTAATGCAAGTATGTAGGCTACTCGTCCAATCCTATAAAGGATCTCAAAAGGCATGAAATATTGAGGTGCCAACTTGGCACATGACCCAATCCTCAAGGAGCTCGTCGTAGGCTTGATGCACAAGTACACATGATCCCAAATTTGAAACTCAAACACCATGTGTTGATCTACATAAATATTCTTCCCACCCTATGCTACCTTTATATTCCTCTTGATAACCTGCATTTCTTATTCCATCTCTGCCAACATGTCCGGTTCAATCAACACCATGTTCACTGGATCACTAAAGCTCTTAAGAGTATTACAACTCCACTCATAAATTTCCTCAAACAAAATCATCCCCAAGGACTCATGATATATATTATTGTATGCATACTTTACAAGTGAAAGATACTCTTCCCACTTACTCTATTGGTGTTATCACCCAAAAATTGATCACATAGTCACTCCTTACTAGGTGGATTGAAATAAGACATGTAGGATTAATTTTATAATGGGAAAACCCACTTTCACCATAAGAAATAATTTATTAACCCATTTTTCTAAATTATTTCTCTTTAAAACTGAAAAACACCACGAGAATAATTGAGTAAACAATTATTTTTTTTCTCTAGAAATAATTATTAAATCATTGTTTGATAATTATTTCTCAATAAATTTTGACTTAATCACCTTTGAATAACTAAATAAGTCACTATTTATTTATTATTTCTTATTTATTCCATATTTTCCCTACAAGATAATTATTAAACCACTATTTAATAATTATTTCTTTCTTAATTCTCACAAAGTGATTAATAAATAATTTATTTTTGTTAATTAATTCAACCAATTTCCAAATAAATATATCTGACCATTTTGAATATATTTTAGCTGTCAGAAAATATAATAAAGTATTGACAAAAACTAGATTTTGATTTAGTCAATAATATTTTATTATTTTCTAATTCCTAGTTTGGCTCAATACTTGCTTATAAATAAGAGGGTTTTGCACTCATTCTTCACCATGACCATTTTCATTATCACCACTATCGTCCCCTAACATTTTAGCTGCCACTTGAGTTCAAGACATCTTCTTAGTTTTCTTCCCATTGAAAGTTGAGAGAGAAGCACACAACTTAAGCACAAGGACAAAAAACGAACACATCCCATGGATGGGGAATTATAGACCCATGTTGTAATTTCTCCTCACCTTGTGCTTTAATAAAAATATTATATCAGTAAGTCATCCATTGAGTTATCTCACTTAAATTTATTGTTGTTATATGTTTATTTTTGCAATATTTATTTTGTTATGGGGTTTTTTCTTCGTTTTCTATTGTAGATATGAAAAATAGCCAACAATATTTTATTGTTATGGTTCCATGTCACCAGTAGATTAAGTGAAACATATTTGGTACATATACTAAGAATTTTCATACTAACAAATGGTGCCCTCACTAGTGTAGTAATTATGAACCTTGGTGACTATTGCTTCCAATATTTTAAGTGTTTCTTCATAAATTTTGTTCCTCTCAAATTCTATTTTAAATCTATTATATTTTCTAGGAAAAAGAATTGTTGCGATTTCACATCTTTCCGTAGGTCACAGGTACCAACCAAGCATGATATGACACAATGTAGGTCAGAATTTTTCCTAAGTAGTGAAACGGGAACAAATCACACTTTTTGGCGTAGAAAGTATGCTCATCACAATTTTCTGCCCAGGAACTGCACACAACATATATTTTTGTTCAGTTTCTACACTCCACAAATTCTTAGAAAAAATTTCAGTTTTTCCATAATTTTCCGAGAATGTTGTGTGTGTGTCGATAAAGGTTTATGTTCTTTCCTGAGAAACCTCTAAGCCTATATCCACTTACTAGTTTCTCATTTAGGAAGGAAAAATCCCCTTAGGATTTAGAGTACACCTTGATCATTTAGGAAGAGAGTTATTGAGTTCAGGAGTCTTATGTGCAACATTTTCAATTGTTTTTTTGAGAATTTTTCACTCCCTTGCAATCCTTTTAGAAATGTTTTTAAAAAAATTTATTCCCTTTAGACTCTTGTGTTTTCTTTCCCCCTCAAGATCCCCTTCTCTATCCTTCCTTTCATAGCTTCTTTCCTGTCTTTTTCCATCATGTTCACCTATGGATTTTGCTGGTTTTATGATCCATTTTCAACATATTGTTTCACTTAGATCGTAGTCCCTTATACATTATTTTTTTTTCCATTTTGTGTCTATTTGAGTTTCCTATTTTCCATCATTTTTTGTTAATTGGTTTCCTTCTTGAGTAGGGAGGTTTTTACTCTAGTTTATTGTTTATTTTACTACCCATTTTTTAATATTATTTATATTTTATCCACTTTATTTTCAGAAACATTGGCATGATCAAGAAACTCTTAATTAAATCATCCAATTCATACATTTTTCACACACTCACACCCTAATAAAACATGATATTGGTTCACACCTCCAAGCCAAGACTTGAGACAACCCCATTAATAACTTAACATAGATTAATCCCACTTTGGGATGAGCAGAAAAAAAAATATTTGTAGTTAGGTGCAGGATCAATGGGAAAGGCTTCCAATAATAGCTAGTCATTTTTTACATTGAGACTTAACTAGTTGACATATTAGGGAGCTTAAAATCCTTCACCATCGCATGGCCCAAATTCGGAGTGCATTAGAAACCTAATTTAGAGGGGGTTGGCCTAAGTAATAGTGCGATTGGTTCTCCTCAGGGCTACCCAGCCTTTGGTAGGAAATTTCTTATCACGGTTTACCACCAAGAAGCTAAATACTTGACCACCAACATGGGACAAAGGTAAAATTCGTGGCTAATCTTAGAAAAATACCCTATAGGACTCGCTATGGGAAAGTATTTGGTCCTATACTCCACCATTCTCTAGATAACTCTACTTGCATGGATCATATTTTGTCATGTAAGAAGTCTCTTTTAAGGTCATATGAAACAGTAGAACTAGGACATGGTTGAGGATTTATATCACCTTTATTCTAGATGTAATATTTTCTATGATAGGATTTGTTTGGTTAAATTAGAGTAGCATGTCATTATAGTTAGTTTACCATTGGCTCCACAACACTAGGTTTTTACTTGTCATTTGTTACTCTTCTCTCCTATTATTCCCCTTTATCCTCTTGATTCATATTAATCTTAACATCATTGTGCCCCCTAGACAGTGATCATAGAAAATTTAAGGACTTCACCCTCAGTTTCCTTTATGACATCTTATTCCCTCTTATTGAGCCCCCATAGTGAATCTAGTTCTTTTGATCCTTCCTTTTCTTCCTCTAATTCTACATCTTCCCAACCCCCTAACACCACCATGTTAGGCACTAATGTGGGTGGAGGAAACCAAGGTGGTAACCAATTTCTTAATGAAGGTAACCCTGCTAGTGGAACCTGTAAAGGTATGGCCACTAATCCTCCATTGGTTCCCTATATGGATGGTTTCAACCTCCCTAATTTAAGCTAGCTTATCAATGATCCTCTTCTCCATAATCAAAATTGGCCTCCCATGCTGACCAACCTCCCTTATGAAATTCCTAAGTTTGAACGTAATCCTAGAGACGACCCCACCAAACATGTTTTCTCTTTTCTCATGTGTCATTGATCAAATTCTATTACTGAAGACTCGATTCGTCTTTGTCTTTTCGAATGCACCATAACCGAAGCTACTATGAAATGGTATGTTAGCCAGCCACATTCTTCCCATTCTACCTTTGCAACTCTCAGAAAATATTTTATTTCATATTTCCAGCTACATCTCCTATATGACATAGGTATTGAACTCTTGAACTATTTTTGTCAAACATCTACCACACACCTTTCTGACCATGTACAAGAATGGCATAGAAGGAGGAGCATGTCTAGAGCCCTTGTGTTTGCAGAAATTGTATACCTGGATTGATTTTTAAGAAATATTTTCGACCCATCAGTAAATAGGTCACCTCTAACTTCCTTGAGAGAGATGAAAAATCCCTGAAGATGTCATTCAAATATGATTTTATCTATGCCCAGTTATGTTAACTTTATACTTCTCATCCTGATTTTCCTTAGCTTGGTGTTGTTATTACACTAGGGGCATCTCATGTCACTGGAGTTATCATTAGATATCTTTACCACCCTCAACCATTACCATATCCTCAACCTCCTATGAGTTATAGTCAGTCGTAGGGGGGACCAATTTTTCTTACACTTATCCCCCTCTCGATCCTTCCCATGTCAACTCTTACCAAGCAAAAGAATTTCATATGTATATACCCATCCATAACAATTGATGGCAAGGATATTTGTTTCTCCACTTGGTTTTCCAAATGTTATCATGAATCCTTACTATCCTTATGCATCTCCTAGCTCTCGAACCCTATTGACACGACTGCCTCAAGCTCCCATGAATCCCCCTCCTTTGCCTCAACAAAAAACACCTACACAAATCAGGTGTATGCTCAACAGAGTAATACCAATCCCCCTTACCCCAAGATAAGGAATAATGAAAAACCCCTAGCTCACTTCGATTGTGCAAGGGTTACTCATAAATCTTGTAAATGACCTTAAAATCTTGAAAAATCCACCGGAAAATATTCCAAAAATTCTAGAAACTCCAATAATAATGACCTTCACCTAAAAAGTCCTCAGTCATGGGTTATCCCCCACTATGAAATATCAATACATACATAATTATTTATATATAAACACTATGTCAAGCGTTATCTCTGCAACATATATGGTGAGCACAAGATATTAAAAATGGCGATGGGAGAGGTTTTTATTGTGAGTGTATGCCTTGTGATGACATTGATGAGTGAAATGGCCTATGATTGTGATGATCAACAGATGCTAGAGCTGATTCCATGCTAGCCCTACATTTCTTTTGGTGACCTTCTCACCGACTATTGTGTTTTTGTTCACACTCTTTAAGCTGCAGTGAAGTTCAATGCTGATTGGAAGGCATTCTGCAGCTTCATTATTGATTTTGGTACCCCGTCGACTGGATACCACCACGCTTCAATTCTTGCCACTCTACCTCATCTTTGCAATATACCTAATAGAGTAGAATTCCCTTAATGATAGATTATTCAACCCTCAATAATATATTCTCCTCCTTTCCTTAATGATGGTCTACAAACTCTTTTTTTGGTGGAAAATATCCACCTTGTTGCAAAAATTAATGTGCAGGGATTTATATACTTATTATATCCCCTCAAAATTAACTACTACCTAGCAAGATGGATAAATCTCGTCGTATTTATTTTTTTGGTTTTTTTATTTTGAGATGTACTCCTTGGTGGTATAATGAATTTGAGTGTTTTGTGTGATATTTGATTAGTTGACGAGATTGGAGTGAGCTGGTTTGGTTGAGATGCAATATTAATGTGTCGTTAGTCATGTTTTGTTGTATATCTTAATAATTTTCTTTTATCTTTCGATGTTTCTAATAAATCTAATGCACTACTTGTATCAGGCAGTATGTACTCATCCTAGAAGAATGAAAAATGAAGTATATGTAAATGAGTGTATGCAATTATTAGATATAATCATGAATACATATGTTTTATAATTTTTAGTGAATTTTTTATTATGTTAAGAAATATATTTTACATTAGGGAGATATGTGATTTTTTGTGTGTTCAATATCAAGTTGATATTTTTTTCCTCTAAAATAAAAATAAATATGATGCAGACAATAATAAAGAAAATAATATGTATTTTTCTTTTTAATGTTTAATATCACGTTGATATTTGTTTCTTCGAATATATATATATATATATATATATATATATATATATATATATGATGTAGGTAATAATAACAAAAATAACCCCGGATGCGGGTGACATGATGTGCGTGTATGAAAAAATTCCCTCCCACGTATGAGCTGATGAAAATCTACAATTCATGCCTTCACCTGAAGTGGGACCACCTCTCTGAAATAATTTGCATGAGGTGATGGAGGCAACAGATTAGAAATACACGCAACGCAAGAACCCACCCTGGGTGGAACCTTTCCGCTGCAATCATTTTAATGAACTTTCGGATGGTTATGACTCATGACCATAACTCGAAGCACATGCTACCATGTGAAAACTGTCACAGCATGCACCTATGAGCATGTCACAATAATTCACAACATCTGCACTTGTGCCATCGGTCTACAAAAGGGTAGGTCCATCCTCATAGTGTTATTCAATTTTTGCTCCCTCTTGCTTCGAAAGCCCTCTAAGCCCTTCTTCTTTAGTTTCAAACAACCTGCATGATCCACCTGGTGCATAGTCTCTACCCTAGTGCTAGGTTGTTGTGGATCCTCTCACTCGCACACCTCCCTGACTACGTGCCTCCCTTCAGCTCCCCATGCCTTTCTAGTTTATCCCGACTACACGCTCTCATAATCAAGCTGCCCCAGCTATGCATCCCCCACCTGCTTCCCACCTTGCAAAATAGCACTCTGCTTTGCACTTCCCATCTTTTATCCTATATTAATCACCTCCCCAAAGAGAAACTTCTTTATACCTCTCAGCCCCACATCTCCTTTTTGCTTCACTATCCCATGGCTCCACATCTATGCCAAAGGACAATTAGAGGCGGCCAAGGAGGCACATTCCTAATGCTACTAATGAGGGCCTGATAACCATTTAGAATCCTTTGAGGGCTCCTCTTCTAGAAGCCATGCCAATGATGCTCCTCAAAGCCCTGCACATGACCCGGAGGAGGAGGCCCCTATTCAGGAAATTCAGAGAGGCAGAACCAGACCTAGGAAATCCACCATAGCGCACGAGGAGCACCCCATGCCCTGTAAAGCAAAGCCTCTTCTGATTCAAGATGAAGTGAGGGCTCAGAGGGAATTTGGCTACGGGTATCGAATGCTAAGTACCCGGTCCCTCCCATTCGCTGTGCACCTACTTCTAAGCCTCAAAGCCAACCTACTATTGAGGAGGAGGCCTTAACGTAGTAGTACGGTTTCTGTATTGAGGAGGAGGACCCAGACACCGAGGACAATGCAGAAACACCATGACTACATGGTCTCTCATCTCTTTCTAGTTTTCTATTATTTCATCTCTTATCACAGAACTTTTACTTTCACAAGTGCCATGATACATTTTGTAATTTTTTGTCTGATGTTATTACAAGGTTGGTTTCCTCCAAGGAGACAGCCCCATAAGTGCGCTATGTTGAAAGCAGTGAAGGCTAGTATTGGCTAAGCACAACTTAGAAACTCAACCTCTAGCATATGTAAAGTTTTATTTCGAATCAATACAATTTAGCTTAACTTACCAAAAAAAATAATAATAACAAAATAAAAATAAATATACATGTTTCGTTAGTTTCTTTTTGTTTTTTTTTAAAGCAAGAAAAAAATAATTTCTATAATGATAATTTTACATGAAATATTGTCATGGAAAAAATAAAGTAGATAATTTCTAAGATGTGGTGTTATTTATACAAAAGAATTTTTTTACAAATAAGAGTATAAAAAATACCATCTACCCATGAGAGAGTTACGAGCCTAAGTTAAATAGTACATATAAAAATAAAATAACTAAAAAATACTAAAAAAAAATAAAAAAATGTAGGGAATAATAAAAAAATAAAAATGAATATACATGCCTGTTTAGTTATTTTTTCTTGTAAATAAGCCAAAAAAATTTATATTATCATAAGTTAACACAAATTACAATCATGGAAAAGCTAAAGTAGACAATGTCCAAAAGATTTTTTGTATTTAGAAGCGTCGAAGAGATACCATTTAATAATGATAGAGTTATGAACCCAAATTAAAGTTTTATATATAAAAATGAAATAGAAAACAAATAACGTATATGAAATAATAAAAAAATAAAAATGAATATACATGTTTGGTTAGTTTTCCTTTTCTTGTAAATAGGCCAAAACTTTTTATATTATAATAAGTTTACATAAAGTACAACCATAGGAAAAAATAAAGTATACAATGACGTGGTGTTGTTTGTATAGAAACATTTTTGTCAACTAGAGAGTATACGAGATATCATCTAGTAAGAGAGGCTAAGTGAGTATTTCCTAGGAGTTTAGTAAGCCTAGTTGAGCTGTCATGATTGATCTAGTTTTGTTCAATTTGATCCATTTGAGCCTTATTGGGATCTAGTGTTGTGTGCAAATTCTGTTAGTGGGAAAAACTCTCCCCATTATTTATGTTTATCCATTACATACATGCACAACATATCTTCTAGAAACTTTGTAGTTTTATTAGTCTATCCATTCGTCTCTATATGTTATGTTGTACTAAAATTTAGTTTGGTTCCTATTGATAGTGCTAGAAATATTTCAACATAGGGGGTCTCCCCTATATGAAGTCCCAGTTATACCTCACACCACTTGGGATATAAGTCTCATCAACGAAATAAAAATGACTATCATTATATTGATATTAAAGATTTTCCTTGGCAAGAAATAAATCAACATAAGATAACATGGATATATATTTTGAGATAAGAAATTAAGTTATCTCTATGAAGCATGCAATCACAATGTGTATAAATTACTTTTATAGAAGGGAAAATAAAAATGAGCCTTTAGGAGAAAATTACTAGTACCATCTCAATAAAGACGCACACATATATAGAAAGAATCGTTAGTTAATCCAAAAAATAGTTCACAAAATAACAACAATTGTGAAATAAAATAAGATTCAAGTTTCAATTAAGATGTATATCAAATCCAATAAAATATTTTATTTTCCTTAGTGCATATGAAAAAAAACATACATCACAAATGTGAAATAATAATCTTACAACTAATATTGTACATCCATAAAATTACATTCGGCTTTGAGAGGTCCAAAACATAAGGGAAATTACCAAGATACAAAATTAAAATGATGCATCACTAGCCCCAGTAATGGAACTTGAAGACACCATTTCCTCCTCAAAATAATGATCTCTCTCCTATGATAAGGTCAATAAACGAAGGATATAATTCCTTAAACTGAAGTATGACAGTTTATTTATAACAAATGAGGTGATATTTCACCTCCCACATGACTCTTGGACTCTCTCGTGACTCTTGAGGTCTTTTATGACCTTTGGAATTCGTAGTTGCTCTTAACATTCCATTTGTGACCATTGGGCTTCGACAAATTTTACATTTATTATCTTCTGAGGTACAAAATTAGATTCTAGAAATCATGGGAAAATATACAAGAAAAAATAACACTCTTGTATCCAAAGTATGAAAGGATGCAATTTGGTGACCGTGACAGGAAACTTCATTGTAATGTGTTGATTCAAAGTCTTCTTCTTTTCCACTATGTATTCAATGCTTTAGGATAGGTCTAGAATGTACTTCATATTCACTCTATAAAAGGGTCTAGATGTAATGGTAGAGCCTTGTAAGTGATCCCGAGTTTCCATATATCTATCATACTTCATAATTCCTTTATCTCATGCATTATCGTATCCTCGTGTCTCATTTCCACAAGTATCTTCTTAAAATCACTTCTTAGAAAGCTCCTTGGGTACCATGTGCCATGTTAAGATGATGAAATGATTGAATCTAGATCAATTTTACTTGAAAACGAAACTCGCTCATGGAAAGAAAATATTAGTCCCAAAATCACATATTCTATAGTTTTTTCTAATGCAATATGTTGAATGTCATGGGAAAATTAACTAAGACTAGGAGATGAAATTTCTTTTGAACAAAGCGTAGGTTCACGAAAAAAGAGGTCGAGTTTTAGGCACTGGAAGCGCACAATGAGCTAGGGAAGAAGAGAGGGGTAAGATTGGGCGTAGAGCATAGATCCTAGAGATAATGGTAAGAGGATTAATGATTGAGGATCCAAAATTCAATATAAATGATAAGGAAACTCTTGTCTGAGTGAAAGTTTCAACTCGAAGGAATTAGAAATGATCATACTCTCCACCTAAAGTGCGCAATGCACTCCAAAATAGAAGGCTTATGAAGGCTTTTCACACATCACTAGTGTAAGCACTAAGAGGTTGGGTGGATATGCTGTGGAGATGAAATATTTTCTTGTGAAAGGAGTTTTTCTCAAGATGATCCCAGGGTGCAAGTTTAGGAGACAATATTATAATAACTAAGGCTTTGGTGTGTGCAACACTCTCATCACTTGGATGAAATTTGAATATGTTGATAGCTTGTGTAAGATGTGAGGATAGTTGAATGAGAGAGAGAGAGAGAGAGAGAGAGAGAATGTATCATAGGCCTTGAACATGATTAGACACAGAGATGTATAGACAATAATATGCATACTTCCCAAAAATAACATGCGTACATTGAAACGACAACAAAAAAATCTAATATCCAAGTGGGACAATTAGGGCACAAGTATTTTCGAAAAAAGTGTCAATTACAATTAAAAGTGTGCCAGGTCATGGAAGTGTGTCAAATGCATGTTATTGTGCTAGACAATATCCAATAATAAAAAATATTGGAGTGAAACTCCCTCTAGAAGGTGCTCGAGAGATCCCACTAGAAAAATATCACACTTAAAGCTTCTTTAGGAGTGAACATAAACACTTTGAAAAAAGTGAAAAACAAGCATAGAATAACTTTAATGACTTGAAATGATAGATGACAAAATTTCTAGGAGGATCCAAAATTTGAATGTACGGAAATTTTGGACGGTGTTGTAGTAACTACAACGCTTGGAAATTCATCAAAAAAACCCAATATTCTCTATGTATATTTAATTTTACACATGGAGTCTAGCCTTTCAGGAAGGATTGTCTCATTCTATATATCAAAATAGATTCCATACTTAGCTTGGTTGAATATGTAGTCTATATTACTCATCTTGCTAGATTAGCACACTTTGCAAGACTAGTTAAACTTGAATTGTTTTTATTAGGGAGAAGGATTATATGAGTCTCCCAAGTTTAAGATGTTCAAAGTATTAGTGTCATCTATGGTGTTTCTCTGCTAGAAAGAGGTTTGTTTGGTACTTGGACAAAGTCATTTCAAGGAATCATAAGAATTTCTTCAACACCATGTAACAACCCCTCCCACATTTACCCAAATTCATGAGTCTCCTAGGGTAAACATGAGACAAAGAGTTACCATGAGATGAATTAACCTCTAAGCTTATGTTATGGAACTCGGTTGAACAACTAAAAATTTCTAACCACAACTTTTCATCCTACAATGCTTATAGGACACTCAGCGGCGAAAGGACCACCTGAGGTGACCAAAACTTGACCTAAAATGATTTTTCAGTGACCTAACACCCCAACTGAATCAGAAGCCTGCATGAGTGTGGTTGTGACCCTAAATCCTTTGTTCAGTGCTTGCAGTCCTGATATCAGATGCATAATTCCATACCATCCTCCACACCATTGTCTATAACTTCCTCATACTTTCCAGAATGATAAAATACTTGAATACAATGCTAATAATAGAAAACTTTAGTAAGGACTTGACCTATTTAGGACTAACCACGAGGATCATTTTTTCAAACATATGGTCAACATGTAATCTATAGGTCGTGAATGCATATCTGAACATTAGAGTCTAAAACTTATCTAAGAATCAACAATAAGGTATAATTGCCTCTCATAATACCTGTAATAACACTTTTTATTTTATTCATTCGTTAACCATCAAATACTTATAAAATTATGAATAGTACATAGCTATATTACATTCTAAATTCATTATTATAACCAAAATATAACCATATTACTAGCCATGACATAAAAACCATAAAATAACCATTAGAAAAAGTAAAAATTATCATATATTACAATAGGAAAATAACTCTTAATAATTTATGCAAAAGCCAACCAAGTCTTGAACTTCCATGTACCACCTAACCATAGATTGAGCTAAACGAAATGTTTCTTTCAGTCGATCACCCATTTTCCATATTCAAAGCATGAATGTGGGAACTTAGACATAAAAAACCAGGCCTTTCTGAAGATTAAACCACCTTCACCCCCATGCTCCAGTAATCTTTCGAAAACTATAAAATAGATCACATAAGGAAACCAAGAAATAAAAAACTAGGGATTATTTAAGATTAAACCACCTCCACCCTCATACTATTGTGATTCACCAAAATCGGTCAAGAGATCACTAATCTTGAAATAAGCTTGGATGCCTCATATATTCTTCATGAATACCTTGAGGAATTTTAATTTCTCTACCCACTTGTAGAGGTCTGGGAGATTAAACCACCTCCACCCCCAACCCTTGGGAATTTCCTGAGACCCACTCACCGAGTTCCAAAACCTTTCAGAAATCTGGAGCTCAAAACTTAACTAGAAAGAACCCCATCACACCATGGTTAACTGGAAATGGAAAGGCAAGGTTGAAACCATTGTCAAACCCAAAAAAACCCATGCCAATTATAACAAAAGAACCAAATACAAAAATTCATGTACCATGCATTCCCAAACTAGATAGGAAGTCACACATGCAATTTCTTTCCTGCAAATACTCCTGCTAAAGTTGCATGACCTAATATTCCTTTCTTGTTGTTTGATTTCCTTGTCCATCCTTGCCTTCATTTCTCCAATGTTAAAATTCTCCAAGAAGGCTCTAAGTGTGGAATAGTATGAGAGAATAAAGAGAGCTCCTACAATGAACTAAAAAATCTTAACCAAACAAAAGCTGTGAACTGGGCCTGAAAAGCCTTGTTATCATCGAGGCCTCTATTTACTTCAAATCCTCTATTTTCCTTTAATTTACCTCTCATGCAAAGCTCTGACATTTCATCTCCCCGTTCTCCTATTTTCGTTTATTTTTATAAATAAATGAGAATTAATTTCCCTTTTCATTTTCCAATGCCTTTTCTAGTTTCCTTAGCCAAAATAAACCAAAATGACACCCACTAGGATGTTTTTCCCAACATTCATCTTAGAAGACATGTCCCATGACCTTGATCTTATTCTTTTTCCTTTATTAACATTATTACATGAAATTTTAACCCGAGGATATTACAAAACCCTCCCCCTTAGGGGGATATCACCCTTGGTGTTCTATTAAGCCTATGACCAACAATACTACGGAAAATAAAAACATATTTCCGATGGAGATTTATAACTTAGCTTGATGCACTATTTACAATGAACAACTTGCTAAATAGAAAAACCAACATGGAAAACATGACAACATGAGAACCAAACTTCTTATTAGAGATTTATAACACAAATCATTTTAGTATTTAAAATAATAGATATCTATAGATATATACATATGCCAAAACCCCTTTGTATCAATTGACAAACATTGAAGGATACATAGCCTGCATCTGATCAAACATCTCTACTGTAGCTTCATTGAGCCCAAAGTGTTTCCTCTGCACCTTAACTTATTTTATTGCTTAGTTGTAGAGCATGATTTGTTTATGCTTAAATGTCCATTGAGGTTCTCATTGGAATTTTCCTTCTAGTTCCACCTTCAATACATACCATTCAATCACATGACCAACTTCCTTAACATATATTTTAAACAATGAACCCTGGGAAACATCATGTAATTTCACTATTGGAGGTAGTGAAAGTATGTAGGCCACTAGTCCAATCTTATCATGGATCTCAAAACGCCCAAAATACTGAGGTGCCAACTTGGCACATGACCTAATCCTCACTGAGCTCCTTAAAATCTTCTTCCCACTCAATACTACCTCTATATTCTTCTCCATAACCTACATTTCTTTTTCATCTATGACAACATGTCCCATTTAATCCACACCCTGTTCACTGGATCACTCGAGCTAATAAGAGTACTACAACTCGGCTCATAAATTTCCTCAAGCAGACTCATCCAAAAGGACTCCTGATATGCATTATTGTATGCAAACTCTACGAGTGGAAGGTACTTGTCTCACTTACTCTATTGGCGTGATCACCCAAAAAAAAGATCGCGTAGCCATTCCTTAATAGGTGGATCAAAATACGCCATGTAGGATAAATTTTATCATGAGAAAAGCCACTTTCACCATAACAAATAATTTATTAAAACTTTTTTCAAAATTATTTCTCTTTAAAATTCAAAAACCCCATGATAATAATTAAATAAATAAACATTTATCTATTTTTCTCTAGAAATGATTATTAAATCATTATTTGATAATTATTTCTCAATTACTTTTGACTTAATTTCCTTGGAATAATTAAATAAATCAATATTTATTTATTATTCCTTATTTATTCCTTATTTTCCATATGAGATGATTATTAAACCACTATTTAATAATTATTTCTTTCTTAATTCTCGCAAAGTGATTAATAAATCACTTTTATTTGTTAATTACTTCAACTAATTTCTAAATAAATACATTTGACCATTTTGAATATATTTTCCCTCTCAAAAAATATAATAAAGTATTGAGAATGGCTATATTTTTATTTAGTAAATAATATTTTAGTATTCTCTAGTTCGTAATTTGGCTCAATACTTTGTTACAAATAGGAGGGTTTTCCATTTATTCTTCACCATGACCATTTTCATCATCACCACTATCATTTCATAACATTTTAGATCCCACTTGAGTTCAAGCCATCTTATTTGTTTTCTGCCCATTGAAAATTGAGAGAGAATCACACAACTGAAGCACAATGACAAGAAAAGAAGCCATCCCACTGATGACGACTTATAGACCCATGTTGTAATTTATTCTCACGAGGTGTTTTAATAAAATTATTATTCCAGTAAGTCCTCCATTGGGTTATTGCACTTTAATTTCTTATCATTATGTGTTTATGTTTGCAATATTTTTTTTGTTATGGGGTTTTTTCTTTGTTTTCAGGGTTGCATGTTAGCAATAGGTTCAGTGTAGCATTTTTGGTACACATGCTAAGAATTTTCATACTAACAAATGGTGACTTCACTCGTGTGGTTATTCAAAACCTTAATAACTATTGTTTCAACTATTTTCAGTGTTTCTTCATAAAATTTGTTCCTCTTAAATTATATTTTTAAATCTATTATATTTTCTACAAATTTTCTGTTTATCTTGGGATTTCACATCTTTTTGAACGTTACAAGTAGCAACCAAGTAGGATATGACACAATCTATGTAGGAATTTTCCCAATGAGTGAAGCAAGAAAAAATAACACTTTTTGGCCTAGAATATATGCTCATCGAAATTTTCAGCCGAGGAACAACACCAAACACACTTTTTTGTTTTGTTTCTTCACTTCACTAATTTTCAAAAAAAAAAAAATTTCCCATAATTTTCGAGGACTGTTCTATGTGTGTTGGGAAGGTTTTATGTTCTTTCATGAGTCACCTCTAAGCCTATATCCATTTAATATTTAGACTCACTGAGGAAGGAAAAATCCCGCTAGTGTTTATAGTACGCCTTCATCATTTAGGACGAGAGTTGTTGAGTTTAGGAGTCTTGTGTGTAGCATTTTCAACTATTGTGTTTTTTCCATTGTATTGAAGTCATTTTAGACATGTTTTTACAACACTTTAGTCCATTTGGAATCTTGTATTTCCTTTCCCCCTCATGATCCCCTTATCTATCCTTCATTTCGTAGCTCCGTTTTTGTCTTTTTCCATCATGATCACCTATGGTTTTTGCTAGTCTTGTGCTCTATTTTTCAACATATTTTTTCCCTTAGATCCTACTCCCTTAGACATTATATCTTTTGGAAATTTTGTTTGTCTTTGAGTTTCCTATTTTAAATATTTTTTTATGCCTTGATTTCCTTCTTGAGTGGGGGTTTGTGTGCTTTATTTTATTGTTCATTTTACTTCTTATTTTTTAGTATTATTTATAGTTTATGCACTTTATTTTCAAAAACATCGGCATGATAAAAACATGCTTAATTAACTAACCAACTTGACACGTTTTCCTCACAGTCACGCCCTAAGAAAATGTGAACTTCGTTAACACCTGGAAGCCTAGACTTAAAACAATCCACCTTAATAACTTAACTCACATGGATTAAGCCCACTTGGGGACCAAATCCAAAACAATATTTGTAGTTAGGTGTGGGACCAATGGGATAGGCTTCCGATAACACCTTCACCAACTCATCGTCCAAAGCATTAGTGTTTCAAAAATCTAATGGAGAAGGGGTTAGGCTAAATAACGGTGCAAGCGGTTCTTCTTGAGGCTACCCAACCTGTGGTGGGGAATTTTGTGTCATGGTTTATCACCAAGAAGCTCAAGACTCGACCACCCACATGGGACAAAGGTAAAATTAGTGGCTAATATTATGAAAAAAACCCTATATGATTGGCTATGGGAAAGTTGTTGGTCCTCTACTCCACCATTCTCTATATATATCTACTTTTAGGGATCATATTTTTTCAAGTAGTAATTCTTTTGGAAATCCATCTAAAACAATAGAACTAGGACATGCTTGAGTATTTAGATCACCTTTAGGGTAGAGGTAGTATTTTCTATGATTTAATGTGTTTGGCTGAATTAGAGTAGCATATCATTATAGTTAGTTTACACTTGGCACCACTACACTATGTGTTTTCTTTTCATTTGTTTCTATTTTCTCCTATCATCCCCCTTTATCCTCTTCATTTATATTTTTCTTAACACCATTGTGGCCCATAAAAAATTTTCATAGAGACTTCGTGGACTTCACCACCAGTTTTGTGTAGGACATATTACCCCTTCTCATTCATTCCCAAGACTGAATCTAATCAAGTTTTGTATGTTCCAACCTCTAGTGTATTTACTCGTCCAAATATCGGCCCAAGGTTCTTGCTTATTTGCTATCCATCGCCATCAAAGTTTCGACCCCATCACTTGATTACTTACCTCCTAGTCCCTGAGCCCCATGCCTCCTGCCTCCTTAGGGAGCCACACTATTTTTCAATCAATTAGGATCTATTTTTTCTTGTTCTCAATGTTTCCCCAGAGGAAATTTCTCTGGATGGACCTGATTTTATTAAGGACTGATTTCAAAGCCACAAGGACAAAGAAGAGGTACATTAGCATGGATTGAATCACCGAATTCACTAGTGTTAGATGGTTAGAAAGGTTTAACGCTCGATGAGTCCAGTTATCTATTTTGGATGTAATCTTAACTAAGAGGTCATTCCAGGTACTATGCCCTGCCTTAGAGTATGGAAGTGGGGCCCCCAAGTACTTTGAAGGGAGGGAACCTTCCAAGAAGAATAGGATTCTAATAATTTTTCTTCGTGTGATCAGAGGAGTGTTGAAGAAACATACTTGAGATTTCCCTTCATTTACATCTAGGTCACTAGCTCTTTTGAATAATTCCAGGATTTATTTTAAGCCTCGTGGCTCTTTAACTGTTTCTTGACCCATTAGCATTGTATTATCCACAAAATTTTGGTGTGTATGGTGGGATGCCCCCTCATTTAGCCCTAAGCCTCAAGTCTTCTCTTCCTCTTGGTTAGCCTTCAACGTTCTGCCCAACCCTTTCTCCATCAATATGAAGAGGAAAGTGGAAATAGGATCCCCTTGCCTATTCCCCTTCATATCTTGAAATTATTTGAAGGAGAACCATTAACCAGAATATAGTAAAAATCCGATGAAACTAGGTTTAGGACCCATTTTACCTAATCGTGGCAAAACCAAAAAACTTTTAACGTGTGCCTGATATATTTCTAGATCAATTTGTCATAGGCTTTGGCCATGTCAATTTTTATCATCATCCCCGACAACTTGGAGATTTTCACGGTGTGGATGACCTCACGGGTAAGGATGATTCCATCCAGAATTTTTCTCCCCTCCACAAAGCTAGCTTGTTACGAGGAGATGAGCTTTGGGAGTAAGGGTTTTAATATATTTTCCATTACTTTCCTAATAATTTTATATATTACATTAAACAACACTATAGGCCTGAACTTATGAGGTTCTTCTTCTCCCTGCTCTTTGAGAATAAGGGTGAGGAAGGTTGAGTTGAAAGCCTTCATGATTCTACCCATTTTCAGAGATTCCTCCTCAATTTCCAATAGTTCATCCTTCACTAATTCCCAATAGCTTTGAAAGAATTTGTTCATCAACCCATCTGGGGCCGAGGCTTTTCATCCTTCGATCTTCTTAACTTCTTTCACAACCTATTCCATTGCAACTCTGCGCATCAGCATCTCGTTATTCTCTATCGATATTAGAAGGGGTATGTTAGCGGTTATCTTATCTATATTTGGACCTCTCTCTTCATTAGTCTCGTAGAGAAACCACGAGAAGAAGTCGTTAAGGCTCCTCTCTAGATAAATTTTTAATCAGGCTATGCAGTTTCTTTGACGATGTCGTATTGTAGCTTTGTGAAAGAAACTGGTATTCTTGTCCCCATCCTTGAGACAAAGTTTTATGGATTTTTGCTGCCATAAGATCTCCTCCTACCTTTCCCATTGGGATAAATATAGGAGGAATCTAGTTTCTGTTTCCTTCTCGTCATCACTATATCCACCTTGCATCACTCGATGTTGTAGTTCCGCTATCTTTCCTTCTATTCTCTCTTTCTCCTCTTGAATATTGTTGAAGGATTCTTTATTCCATTGCCTCAACCGCTCTTTTATGTACTTGAGTTTATAATGTAGGCAGTGCATTTTGGATCATTAGGGGGACTCAAATTATTCCCACCACTCCCCGATAAGGTTGTGGAAATTAGGGTGATAGAGCTAGAATCTCTCAAACCAAAAGGGTTGTTTCAGGTTCTTGCCTATTCGAAGTCATTCTAGATATACTAGCTGGTGATTATCTGATCCTTCTACTAGGAGGACTATGGCCCCAATCTCTCCTCCCCCTGTCAATAAATATTCTGACACCAGGAACCAATCAAGCCGAGAGGCAATGTGTCGGGATCCTGCACATTTGTTTTGAGAGGTGAATAGGCTATTGGTAGTTTTCACATCCACCAAGTGCAATTCCTAAATAAAATCATTGAATTGTTCACTCATACTACTAAGGGTCTTCATTTCGCATTTTTTCTCCCCCAGAGTCCTTATTAGATTGAAATCATCTCCTAAGATCCAATTGCTGTCCAGGGTCCCCCGCTGAGTGCCTAAGATTTCAAATACCTTCTAAGAATGTCGGTTTCAAATCTATTTGTAATGGCCCATATACATTTGACATCACCCCTCAAATAAAGATGCCCAGGACATGAAGGTGAGTAGAATGGCAGTGGGGATAGACCACAAAGTCCAGGAGGCATATAACCGACTTGTTTCACAAAATTCATATCCCTCCGACCATCCCTCTCACATCCACTGTTGTAACTTCTGAGCCTTTCTAGATGAATCGACTAATCCTCTTCAGTTTTTCATTATTGCACTTTGTTTCTTGGATAAAGAGAAATGAAGGTTTCTCCACTTCTATTTTCCTTCTTATCATTCTTTTTTTTCAATTGAATTTTACATCCTCTTACATTCCAAGAAAGCACTTTCATAAGGAATTTTTTGATATGGCGAAAAAGGCGTCCTCAATATTTGGATATTGCCTCGACGCAACCAATATGCCCCCCCACTTTTGGGATTATTTGTGAATTTCTATTTCTCCCTCTTATTTTTCCTTCACAGACCTTTAAGGATTCTAAAGCCACTCCTAATCTCTTCAAAATCTTGGATTTGATGATAGCCTCTCTTAATAGTGCAATGTGTTAGAAAGGTAAGTACCCTAATTTTGGGTCTGCACAAGCTTGCTCGATTCCAGCTAGGTCTAACTCACCTGTGTCCAAATCCTCTGTGTCCTCCCCTTGTCTATCATCCCCCTAGGTCATGTCATCTTCAATCTCCTGAGGAAATACCTTAGATATTGCTTCCTAATTTCCTTGCTCATTTTTGGTCAAATGAACACCAACCTCATCACTGGTCCCTTTCTCGCTAACCTTGTTGAGAGCCTCAAACTTGCTTTGTGTTTTTGGTTTCTTATCCATTTTCAGCCCTGGGTTTCTCTTTTCCTATATTTTTCTTTTCAAAACCTTCTCGAATCCTTCTTCATCCATCTCCCCATTGGTGTTATTTGCTATTACATGTGGGGAATTCAGAGGGAATTCTCAAAACAAGTGGCCATGTTCGTGACGACACATGCATCTAAAAGGGATATGCTCGTAGTCTATTTCTTGGAAGCAATCCTCATCGTTCCATGTCAAATTAACTCCCTCCGTTCATTAATTCAAAATATATAGGTACATACAAATGCAAGCGTAGGATACATACCTCATTTTCATGTTCTGCTTAGCCACCTTGATGAAGGACCCCAAGGCATTGCCTATATCTTCTAGAATCTCGGGATGCTATAAATCTATCGGGAGGGAGTAAAGTCTTAGCGAGACCAGGGCCACCGAGAGATCTGGTTTTTCCAGATTGAATTGTTCCTTCCATAGGGTCAAATACAATCATGATGAGTTGTATAAATAAGAACCTACATAAAACACCCTATTTTTGTCTTTGAGGTGAAGAAATATTATCGTAAAGAATTTTTTAGCCCCTAGCTGTAGGTCATAATTCTCTTTTGGTTTCTGCATTGTGTGGATCCACCATCTTATTTTTTTTTCTAGCGGCCATATGCCGAAAAATTTTCCTATTAGGGAATGGTCTTTTATATATTGGATATGAGGTCCCATACCTTCTGATTTGAGTTGCACCTCGAGAATTTCCTTTTTCTTAGGTAGGCATTGACCAAGGATTCATGCCTCATTTGTTTTCTCCCCCTCGTTCACATGTTCTCAAGCCTGCTCTTTCCCATAGCCTGCCATCCCTGAGTCCTTTATTTCCACCACCTGGTGCTCCTTTGCCAATGGGTCCATTGAGGTGCCTCCCTCAACTGATGGATTCCCTGCCATCATTCGAGGCCTAGCAGGCTGAGAGGTGCTGCCTCCTTTCACTATCGCCACGTGCAATCTCTTGCCTCAGTTCTCTATGAAACAGGTCTCCCGACTCTGTAACTTTAAATTTGTTAAGATAGTGTTTTTGTGAAGGATATGCAATATTTGTAGAAACTCTTACTAAGAGGAATCAGAGTGAATTTTTTTTATAAACTTGACAGAAAAATATTTAAGCATTGTCATTAACTACTATGTCAATAGAAGAGTTAACTTTGATGATATTACAAGCTGCTCTTGATCTAGTACTATGTCAATGGAAAAAAAGGTAAATATAACTTTGATAATATTGCAAGTTTCTACTCATTTTTATTTTATATCTATGATATCATTCTCTATTTTATAAATTTGATTATTTTGTTTACCCTATTTATAATATTAAATAATTCAAATATATCTATAATGAAAAGTGAAGTAATTGATGATAAATAATGAATCCAACTTTATAATTCCAATTTTCATATCAAATTGATTACAAACCTTTCAATAAAAAACTATTGTATAAAAATTATAGTTCTTATAATTAAATTAAATTAAATTATTATTTATTTACAAATTTTAAATTAAATAATACTTGATAATAAAAAATATTTGTGGAGATAAAAATATTTGTGTAGATACTTGCATTTTTTTGGTATTCCTCTTTATTTAATAATAACTATAATTTATGTGGTAAAAACTCTAAAATATTTATTTCGTCTATTTTAATGTGAAATAAAATAAACATTCTTTTGATGATCGTGTTTAAAGATATTGTTTATTGTGAGTGGGTAAGAAATAGTTGTAAAAATAATATATGAACAAAGGTGGAGGGTTCTAGAGAATTGAATAAAGATATGGTTTATTGTGAGTGGGTAAGAAATAGTGTACAAATAATATATGAACAAAAGAGGAGGGTTCTAGAGAATTGACGATTATCCTTTGGTGTGCAATATATATAGCAATTCAACATGCTCCGAATTCTTTCTTGGAACTGTCAGGGCTTTCCATGGAACAAAGGCCCCAAGCTAAGTTGGATCTCAAATGATGTTGATATTATATTGCTTGTTGAAACTTGGGAGCACAAAGAATCTAAGGTCCCTAACATAGATGGCTTTGCACTATAGTCTACCTGGAACAACTGATCCTCTAGTAGAGGCATTGGGGGCATATCTTGCTACATTAAGAAGAACATCTCTCCGCATGCTAGGATTTATAAAAATGACCCTTACAACCAATATATTTGGATTGAGATTACTGATATTAACGATAAAAATACCTACATAGAAATCAGTTATTTCCACCCCATTAATTCTAACTTCTATAAGAAAAAGAATCTAGATAAAAATAGTCCTTACAATTGTTTAGAGAATGATATTTCTAGCCTAAGGAATGAAGGTAATATCCTTTTAATGGGTGACTTTAGTGCTCAAACTTCAAGAAACCAAGCTATTCTTCTAATAAATCACTCCAACCCCAATCCTCTTTGGTTAGACGAAGACCTTACTCTAGCTAGTCGGTACAAAAGGAGCTCTAAAGACCTCAGGGATAATTTGTTTGGGTCAGAGCTAGTCAAGCTCTGTAGTGCTAAGGATCTCATAATTTGCAATGTTTTAAAGAAGTGGCCCAATTCTAGCAAGATTAACTGCATCCATGGGCCTGGCAGGAGCGTGGTAGACTATGTTATTTCCAATCTCCCTTTATACAACTAAATAATAAATTTTGACATCTTAGACGACCACGAGCATGACTCTAATCATAGGCCTTTACTCATAACTCTCAATTTTTTCATGCATAGAGATCCCATAGAAGATAATACTTATAGTCAAAAGAAATTAATCTTTGATAGAAATAAAAACGATCTCTTTCTAAATGAATTAAAAACTAATTTGCTTCCTTTTTCTATTATAGACAACATAGATGACCTCTATCATAATTTTAATACAACCCTCTAATATTCTATTAACAAGTTCTCAATTGAAGTTTCAAGTAATAAAAGAAATAGAAAAACCAACCCATGGTATGACAAATATTGTAAAAGTGCGAGGAGATCAATTATTGAAGTTGTTGATGAATCTCTCAAAATTAACAAGATAAAAATCTACAAAGCCCTAACTAAAAGAAAGAAAAGGAAATGTATTCGTAAAAGACAAGAGAATCTCTAACACCTGTCTAAGGTGGCTCCTAAGAAATTCTGGAGGCAGATTCTAACTAGGAAAACTAAAGATAATAATAAAATTTCTTTACACCACTGGAATTCCTATCTTAAAAGGCTTTATGAATCTCCAAATGCCAGGGATTTTGAAACCCTGCTCACAACGAAAGAATTTTTCTCATTAGAAGACATTGATTTTGGGGTTAAACATGTGGAAAATGGGAAAGCTAAAGACATTGAAGGTTACCAAGTGGAAATCTTAAAAATTGGAGGTCTTGTCCTCATCCCCCACATCCACAAGATTTTCAACCAAGCTATCAAGCAAGGGTTCCCTAAACCTTGGACTCAGAGCCTCATTATCCCTATTTTTAAAAGTTGGGATACAAATAACCCCTCTAATTATCGAACAACTATGATCAGCCCTCTCTTAGCGAGGTTATATGGTATTATTTTCGAAAAGAGGTTGAGCATTTGGCTTGAAATTGAAGGTAAGTGGGCTAAAGGCCAAGTGGGTTTTAGAAGGCAACACTCAACAACAGACCACCTCGTTATGCTTAGGATCATTATGGAGGAATGCCGCAATGATAAATCCAATCTCTTCTCTTGCTTTGTGGACTTCAGAAAGGCTTTCGATACGGTTCCTAGAAATAACCTATGGAATATATTAGAAGAGCTAAATGTTCCTTTAGAGCTAAGAGTGGTCGCTATAAGGTTGTATGAGAATGCAACTGCCAAGTTAAAGAACAATGAGCAGTGGTCGAAAGATATTAAGTGTAATATCAGAGTTAAACAAGGTTGCCCACTCTCCTCTACCCTATTTAGCATTTACATCGACAAGCTAGAAGGTTTTTTAGAGGAAGCAGGATGTGTTGGCACGATCTTAGCTGGGATAGTCATCATCCTTCTTCTCTATGCTGACGATATTTTTCTTCTCGCAAGGTGTCCATCTGATCTTGATAAGAAACTTATACTTCTTAAGGATTTATGCTCTACCATAGGTATTTCTGTTAACACTGACAAAACAAAAGTTATGATTATCAAATCTAAGAAGGACACTTATACCAATTTTATGTATGACAATAGTAACTTGGAGGAAGTTTCTTCTTACAAGTACCTATGAATTTATATTCATCACAAGCTCAATTGGAACTATAGCATTTAGAAAAGGATTAATGGGGGGTGGAAAGCTTATTTTGGCCTTGAAAATAATTGTAAAACAGAAAACCTCGTAATGTGGGATAGAAAGAAGTTCCTCTTTAAAACTTTAGTCGCTCCTGTTATCTTATATGGATGTGAGGTTTGGGGTAGCAGCATCTCTAGAGAATCTTGGAGAAATATTGAGAAAATCCACAAGCATTTTATAAGGTACAACCTTAAAATTAAAAGCAATACACCCTATCCTATTCTCCTTATAGAAGTGGGTCTTTCCCCTATCTAGAGCCTAGCTATGACGAGGCTTCTATTGTACAAGAACAAGCTCATAGCATAGGAGACCATAGACTTCCTAAGCTAGCTTTAAATTCCAGCCAAAACCACCTAAGGCTTAAATGATGTTGGTATAAAGACTCCAGGGCCTGGTTAAACCATTGGGAGATCGACGAGAATGTTGCATTGTAAAACATCAATAACAGTAAAAAAATTGTTACTTCTAAGTTCAAAGAAAAAATGTGGTGTGAGAAAGATCTAGCAGCTAAAGGAAAATTAAGGTATTATAAGGAGGTCATCAACCCGACCTTAGAAGATCAAAAGTATCTCTATGTTTTAACTAGCTCAAAGAAGAAAATTAATATAGCCAATATTAGAATGAACTCTCATGAGCTCCATAGTGAAACAGGTCGTTGGAAAGTTCCTAAAACACCATGGATGGAAAGGATCTTCCATCTATGTGAGAATATGAACATCGAGGATGAAAATCACTTCCTCTTAGAGTGCCCCACGTACAACCACATTAGAGCTCAATTTCATAATCTTTGCTGCAATAATGACCTTCCTAGCCTTTTAAGATGTCCAAATTATAGTGAGCTTGGAAGGCTTCTCTCCAAGCTTTTTGAGCATAGGAATAAAATCTTAAATCAAATTAAATAACTCTTTTCTTTAGGTCTGATAGACCAAAGATTGGTCTCACTAGAGGTTAACCACCATCACCATCATCATCATCATATGTATATTTGTATTTAACTATTTTTTTCTTCAAAAAATATATATATCGTATTAATAAGATTTATATATATTTTGTATAATTATTTGTTAATTAAAATATATAATTAACAATTTTTAATTAATTATTATTAATAAAAAACTATCTATATATAATTATTTTAAATCTATATCAATAATTATAGTAACAAATATATATATATATATATATATATATATATATATATATATTAAAAAATCTAATTTCAATGTAAATATTATTATAATTAATAAAACATCTGTTTACTATTACTGAGGAATTGCTTTCATGGGAAAATATTAGCTCATTTCTAGCCCAATGCTAGCTAAATTTATGGAACAAAGGAGGTTCTAGATAATATGTATTATGAATGCCCTTCACCTCAAAAAACATCCGCATAGGGTTATCCACTACTGTAAAATAGGAATATATACACAATTAGTTATATATAAACACTATAATAAGGCTTTTCTCTTAGACATACCTGGTGAGCACGAGAGATTGAAAATGGCCATGGAGAAGGTTTTTCTTGTCTAGCGTATGCCTTGTGACCGCAGTGATGAGTGTAATGGTCTATGATTGTGGCGACCCACAATTGCTGGAACTGGTTCCATGCAATGGCTACATCATTTTTGGTGACCTTTCAGACAGCTGTTGTGTTGATGTTCAGACTCTTTACTCTGCAGTGCAGTCCGATGCTGATCGGAAGGCATTCTGCAGCTGCATTATTCGGTTCAATACCCCGAGTGGTGGATACTACCCTACTTCAGTTCCTGCCACTCTACCTCGTCTTTGCAATCTCCCTAGTAGAGGAGACTGCCCTTACTGATAGGACACACCTTTTTTTTTTGGGAAAAATATCCAACTTGTTGCAACAATTAATGTGTAGGGTTGTATATACTTATTATAACCCATGGGAATTAGCTACTTCCTAGCAAGTTGGAAAACTCTTGCCCTATTTTCCTATGTTTTATTTTATTTTGAGATGTATTCTCATTATATTCCTGGGTTGCTATAATGACTATGAGTTTTTTTTGACAAGCTATTAGTTGACGAGATTGCAATGAGCTGTTTTGGTTGAGACATAATAATGTGTCATTAGTAATGTTTTGCTATATTTTTTTATCATATTCTTTTATCTTCAGTGTTTCTAACTAGCCCAATGCACTGCTAGTGTATGGAAATATGTACTGTAGGACACACAACACAGAAACGGGAAACAATCTTCAAAAATATATTAATGAATGTCTGAAGGAATGATGTACAAAGTGTACACATATAAATACATCAAGAAACTGTTGAATCAGTTCCCTAGATTTCTTGGACTCTAATAACTGATTACATAACACAAACTAACCGAAGGATTAGTTGCCTAACATCCCCCCCTTGATCTGAAGGGATATACCAAAGTCCAAGAAAGAGAGCTCTAAATGCAGAAATACATCTCAGCCAAGACATGAATGTCTCTCGGAAATGGTTTTCAAGGATGACTATAAACTGAATGTGGGAGAACTCAATGTCTCACCACCACTAATTTTGGAAGCTACAGAGCAGTTCAAAAAACAAAAAAATGTGGTTTTAAGTTGACCACAAAATCTGGAACTGTAATTGTCACAACGGTTCCTCGAATAATTCCAAATCTGGAAGTGCTCACTGATAAACAACTCAATAAACTGAGGTTATGGCTCAAGATGTGGATCACTAACTTAGGCTTGCTTGACATCTAGAACTCTAACCTGTAGCAGACCACCCACCAACAAATCCCCCCTTGTCGAATACAAGGTGAGAAACATTCATCACTGCAAGACTCATCACTCTCGAACAAATTATTCAATATGATATGTAGATCTTCTCAGCTACTTTTGTCCATTCCCAAGAAGCAATCCATCCAAAATTTTGCTTCTCTCTTGCAGTTCTTTTCTGTTTGGAACATCTATTTGACTCGTGATTTCTCTTTCCACAATTCTTGCATGGGTGAAGCTGAAAACACCGATCTTTCATATGTCCAACTCGGTTACACTACTAGCATCTATCAACCTTTTCTAGAAAAACACCATCCAGAAAACCTGCACTTCAAAATTTTATAGGTTTAGGAAAGTCTGGAATATGAAAAAATACATCACTGTTATAACCAAGATCTGTTTCGTGTTTATTGTGTGTCATTTCTTCCCTAGGTCTTATAACAGGTTTCACATCAGAAATTCTAACTGTGTCCAGAAAGCACTTCATTTCTCTGATCATTCTATGACTGATGATCAAGCTCAAACAATTTGTTGTTCTGAATAAACACCAGTTCAGAATCACAAGTTTTCTTTTGAAGTTTGTCTCACTGTAACTGCGATTCTAACTCCAAAAAATCGATTGTTCTTTTAGCATTTTGCAAACATGATTGGATGTCACAGAGCATGTCCTTGCTGACTTGGAAATCGTTATAGACTGTAGATAGCATTACATTGCTTAATAGTTGTAATAAATCATTTATATTGGCCATTTTCTCCGGTGAAGTTTGCAGTTTCAAAGTAAAATTGCAATAAACTAAGAAAATGAGGTGTCAGTTAACACCGAAAATGTACGCAATACAAACTTTTCAATGAATTAATCGAGTGTTAGGTTCAATCAATCATGCACCCATCAACATGTAACAAACAACTTCAAAACTTTCTTTTGGTAGCAATGAGTCTATTGGAAGCAACAATAAAATACTAATCCCCTTTAAAATCTGATTTTAATTCTCATCAAATAATCTTTGTGCTAAAAAAAATCCCCTTTAAAATCTAGTTTTAATTCTCATCGAATAATCTTTGACCCATGTAACGTCATGATCTTTAACATATCAAAAGTTGTTTTATAACCACGATGAACTTTATTTTTAAAATACAAATTCAAGTTAAATCTCCATATATATGAAATATCTTCAATTTCAAATGGAAAAACAATCAATAAACCTCATATCAAAAAACATATTGACCATTTGTATGGTTTCCCACACTTCAACTTTTTCAAAATTATTTGAATTTTCTGTACCTCTGTTTTTTTCTTTTTTCTTTTGTAACTTTGTTGACAATGAGTAGAGTGATGAGTAGAGTGGTTCTATAACTATAAATTTCTCAAACTGCGTAGGTGTTTTAATGTTGAATCCCCAAATGACACAGAGTTTGGTCGTAGAATCAAATTCCTTGGATGACAGTTCGAATAGATTATACCAATGAGCTCCGGAATCAAAAATATTCAAAAAGAATTTGTCAATGGACCCTTCTACTATCACTATTCCAAATGAATCTCTTGGCAGAGGAGTGGAAAAACGGTTGGTTGCCCCCTTCCAGGGATGCTATTTTGTAATGGAGACTATCCAAAACACCATGTATTTACTGGAAAATGTAATTAGAGTGGTGATAGCCTTTAATTGATTGGTAAGGAAGAGAGAGTTATTTTTCAGAGGATTCGGTCAACATAGCATTTTCAGACATGAAAAGGGTGTTGCTGGTTACTTTTCAAAACTTCTGAAGCTCTTCTAACTTAAATGACTTAATAAATTAAGAAAAACATATATGGAGCAAATCAATGTGCCCATTACCTCAATTCCTTTTTGTTTGCTCAATATTCATAGCAGGGCTTGTCTTCCTAAAACTTCAACGCTTTAAAATTTTGAATGCCTGACCAATTTCATTTTCCTCCTTCGCCCAAACTGTGATGTGAATCCTTTATTTCCAGCCCTCTACTGCAATTAAATCGAAAACTTGAGGCCTCTTGTCATGCTGCAGGACTCTTTTCAATATAAATGAGATTCCTTGAAGCAAGCAGTGAGCAATGCATTTGAACTATCGCACTATATGTGCGCATTATCTAGTTTCTCGTGTCAATGTGTAGCAACGAGAACATACAGTAGGTCATCACAACCTTCCAACATCAAAACTGTTCAAAGATCACTTCTTGACAACCGCAACACTGTGGGTCTTCAATATATAAATCACATGTAGGCATAAAATATATTCTCAAGCACATCCAACAACTTCAAACAACCTCTCCTCAGCGAAAAAAAATTCAGCAAATCAAAACACCTAGACAAATATGTTCCAAAAGACAACAGTAGAACATATGGAATTTATCACAATCGAAGCTCTATTAAAGAACTCCCCGAGGCCACACAGAAACTGGTGGTATAGTTTAAATAACAGAGTGGATGAACTCCCCCCTTGATCTGAAGGGATATACCAAAGTCCAATAAAGAGAGATCTAAATGCATAAATACATCTCAGCGAAGAGCTGAATGTCTCGCGGAAATGGTTTTCAAGGATGACCATAAACTGAATGTGGGAGAACTCAATGTCTCACAAACACTAATTTTGGAAGCTACAGAGCAGTTCAAAAAACAAGAAAATGTGGTTTTAAGTTGACCACAAACTCTGGAACTGTAAACGTCACAACGGTTCCTCGAATAATTCCAAATCTAGAAGTGCTCGCTCATAAACAACTCAATAAACTAAGGTTATGGCTCAAGATGTGGATCACTGACTTAGGCTCGCTTGAAATCTCGAACTCGAACCTCTAGCAGACCACCCACCAACAAATCCCCCCTTGTTGAATACAAGGTGAGAAACATTCATCAGTGCAAGACTCATCACTCTCGAACAAATTCTTCAATATGATATGTAGATCTTCTCAACTACTTTTGTCCATTTCAAAGAAGCAATCCATCGAAAACTTTGCTTCTCTCTTGCAGTTCTTTTCTGTTTGGAACATCTATTTTACTCATGATTTCACTTTCCACAATACTTTCCACATGAGTGAAGCTGAAAACACCGATCTTTTATATGTCCAATTCGGTTACACTACTAGCATCTATCAACCTTTTCTAGAAAAACACCATGCAGAAAACCTGCACTTCAAAATTTTGTAGGTTTAGGAAAGTCTGGAATATGAAAAAATACATCACTATTATAACAAAGATTTGTTTCGTGTTTATTGTGTGTCATCTCTTCCCTAGGTCTTATAACAAGTTTCACATCAAAAATTCTAACTTCGTCCAGAAAGCACTTCATCTCTCTGATCATTCTTTGACTGATGATCAGGCTCAAACAATTTGTTGTTCTAAATAAACACCAGTTCAGAATCACAAGTTTTCTTTTGAAGTTCGTCTCACTGTAACTACCATTCTAACTCCAAAAAATCGATTGTTCTTTTAGCATTTTTCAAACATGATTGGATGTCACAGAGCATGTCCTTGTTGACTTGGAAATCATTATAGACTGTAGATAGCATTACATTGCTTAATAACTGTAATAAATCATTTATATTGGGTGTCAGTTACCACCCAAAATGTACCCAATACAAACTTTTCAATGAATTAATCGAGTGTTAGGTTCAATCAATCATGCACCCATCAACATGTAACAAACAACTTCAAAAGTTTCTTTTGGTAGCAATGAGTCTATTGGAAGCAACAATAAAATCCTAATCCCCTTTAAAATCTGATTTTAATTCTCATCATATAATCTTTGTGCTAAAAAAAAATCCCCTTTAAAACCTGGTTTTAATTCTCATAGAATAATCTTTGACCCATGTAACGTCATGATCTTTAATATATCAAAAGTTGTTTTATAACCACAATGAACTTTATTTTTAATTATTTTTAAAATACAACTTCAAGTTAAATCTCCATATATATGAAATATCTTCAATTTCAAATGGAAAAACAATCAATAAACCTCATATCAAAAAACATATTGACCATTTGTATGGTTTCCCACACTCAACTTTTTCAAAATTATTTGAATTTTCTGTACCTCTGTTTTTTTTTTCTTTTGTAACTTTGGTGACAATGAGTAGAGTGATCAGTAGAGTGGTTCTATAACTATAAATTTCTCAAACTGAGTAGGTGTTTTAATGTTGAATCCCCAAATGACACAGAGTTTGGTCATAGAATCGAATTCCTTGGATGACAGTTCAAATAGATTATATCAATGAGCTCCGGAATCAAATATATTCAAAAAGAATTTGTCAATGGACCCTTCTACTATCACTATTCCAAATGAATCTCTTGGCAGAGGAGTGGAAAAACGACTGGTTTCCCCCTTCCAGGGATGTTATTTTGTAATGGAGACTATCCAAAACACCATGTATTGACTGGAAAATGTAATTAGAGTGGTGATAGCCTTTAATTGATTGGTAAGGAAGAGAGAGTTATTTTTCAGAGGATTCGGTCAACATAGCATTTTCAGACACGAAAAGGGTGTTGCTGGTTACTTTTCAAAACTTCTGAAGCTCTTCTAACTTAAATGACTTAATAAATTAAGAAAAACATATATGGAGCAAATCAATGTGCCCATTACCTCAATTCCTTTTTGTTTGCTCAATATTCACCGCAGGGCTTGTCTTCCTAAAACTTCAACGCTTTAAAATTTTGAATGTCTGACCAATTTCATTTTCCTCCTTCGCCCAAACCGTGTGGTGAATCCTTTATTGCCAGCCCTCTGCTGCAATTAAATCAAAAACTTGAGGCCTCCTGTCATGCTGCAGGACTCTTTTCAATACAAATGAGGTTACTTGAAGCAAGCAGTGAGCAATGCATTAGAACTATCGCACTGTATGTGCGCATTATCTAGTTTCTCGTGTCAATTTGTAGCAACGAGAACCTACAGTAGGTCATCAGCACCTTCCAACATCAAAACTGTTCAAATATCACTTCTTGACAACCGCAACACTGTGGGTCTTCAATATATAAATCACATGTAGGCATAAAATATATTCTCAAGCACATCCAACAACTTCAAACAACCTCTCCTCAGCGAAAAAAAATTCAGCAAATCAAAACACCTAGACAAATATGTTCCGAAAGACAACAGTCAAACATATGGAGTTTATCACAACCAAAGCTCTATTAAAGAACTCCCCGAGGCCGCACATAAACTGGTGGCATAGTTTAAATAACAGAGCGGATGAATAACCCACTGCTCCCAACCTATTTAGAGGCCAATATTGAAGTCAACACAATGCTAACATAAGTAGTTACTGGTTATGCCAATTGTTAGAAAACGGTTAAAAGGAAACCAGAAATTCGACCAATGGGCCACGGTCATTAAAATTTCAAAAACATCATAGAAAAAACCACACTTTTCTCTTGAATATAAATTTTAAACCCAAAAAAAAAAAAATTGGGGCTTCGCGGTCGCATCAACAATCCTTACTGTTCTTGTTGGCCACCTCCACCATCAAATCTGTTTATTTTACTGCAGAGAAAATGGTGTGAAAATTCCAACATGAAACTGATTCAGGCTACGTTGTTTGATTCTTCCTCAACTGTGATAAAAATAAGGTCTCTATACCTAGTCTCTGCTCCATTATTTTAATTACCGACACGCACGACGAGGAAACCCATGGACAATATCAAATTCAAACAACATTCAACCCATTTAATAATACCTGCAGACTCAACGCACAACTGTGGGTCCTAAACAGGGGCAACCCTTCACCAGGGGCAACTCTTCACCATCATTCAACCTCAAACTACAAACATTCATGGCTAGAAAACTACTGGCTCATATTTTTTAACCAGTGCTTTGATACCACTGTAGGACACACAACACAAAAATTGGAAACAATCTTTAATAATATATTAATGAATGTCTCAAGGAATGATGTACAAAGTGTACACATATAAATACATCAAGAAACTATTGAATCAGTTCCCTAGATTTCTTGGACTCTAATAACTGATTACCTAACATAAACTAACCCAAGGATTAGTTGCATAACATGTTCTCATCCTAGCAGGATGAAAAATAAAGTATATGGAAATGAGTGTATGCAATTATTAGATATAATAATCAATACATACTGCTAGCGTAAGCAAGTATGTACTCATCCTACCAGCATGAAAAATAAGTATATGTAAATGAGTGTATGCAATTATTAGATATAATAATCAATACATATGTTTAAAATTAAGTGAATATTTTACATTAGGGAGATATGTAAATTTTCTTTTATGTTCAATATCAAGGTGATATTTGTTCCTTCCAAAATAAAAATAAATATGATGGAGACAATAAAAATAAAAATAACATGTATTTTTTTTTATGTTCAATATCAACTTGATATTTGTTTCTTCTAAAATAAAAATAAATATGATATAGGTAATAATAACAAAATTAAAAATAAATGTAGATGTTTGGTTATTTATTTATTTTTTCTAGCAAGTAAAAATTCTTTATATTATCATAAGTTTAACATCAAATATAGTCATGGAAGTAAATAATGTCTAAGATGCCATGCTACTTGTAGAAAAAGCATTTGTGTCCCTAAGAAGAGTTTAAAAAATACCATCCACCCATCAGAGAGTTATGAGCCCAAATTAAATACTCTATATACAAATAAAATAAAATGTATACAATAATAAAAAAACAAAATGAATATACATGTTTGGTTAGTTATTTTTTCCTGTAAATAAGCCAAAATTATTTATATTATGATAAGTTTACATAAAGTACAATAATGGAAAAACTAAAGTAGTCAATGTCCAAGAGATTTTTTTTCCTTAGAAGAATAGAAGAGATACCATTTACTAATGACAAGTTATGAGCCCAAATTAAAATATCATATATAATATAAAATATAAAATAAATAATATATATGAAATAATAAAAAAATAGAAATGAATATACATGTTTGGTTAGTTTTTTTTTCTTGCAAGAAACCCAAATTTTTTTGTATTATAATAAGTTTACATAGTGTACAACCATAGAAAAAACTAAAGAATACAATGTCCAAGATATGGTGTTGTTTGGATAAAAACATTTTTGTCGTTTAGAGACTATAAGAGATACCATCTACACATCGAAGATGTATAAACCCAAATTAAAATAATATTGGTCCATAGAAATGTAGATATTAATGACACTAAGGTAACAACTAACCAAAATGTAGATATTAATGACACTAAGGTAACCAATAACCATTAAATCTGCAGGTCATGGAATATCCATTTTCCTTGACCAAGGGAGGGACATAGTGATGCCCATGTCCTCTCCCACCTCTAGTGGCTCGACCCTTTTCATGGACCATGGTAATGAAACCTAAAAATGCTGATATTCTCCCCTATATTTTAGATATTTTAAATGTTCTAAGCATTTACATTATTATGTATCTTTTTGTGACTCTAAGGGTTATTAGAGGGGATAATTGATTTATTTTTATGTTTAAATCTAGAAGTATAATATTATATCCCCATCCCCAAATTTTAATTCAAAAAAATAATATATCATTAGTTAGGTAACAATAAAGCATGAAATACAACATCCGTAAACTCTAATAATGTAAGTAATACAAGTTCATAAGTTACTAGTTCCTTCTTCTTTAAGATTTTGAATGGTCCAAAATGGTCCAAACAAATTTAGATAAAACACAACTCTTTTCCAAATTTTACTAATATATTTTAGGTTTATCCCTTAGGAATATCAACATTAATATGATAACTCTCATCAACTAGATAAGTGTCAACCTAAATATTCTTTCTAGCATGAGCTTCCTTCATCCTTTCCTTAATTATAGTAATATATTTTTTCCATTTCTTGTATAACCTAAGGCCCTAATAGAACCCTTAAGTGATTATTCCACACCTCATAGGTGTCCTATAAGGTCTTCCATTTAATAACTTAAAAGGATCCATTTTGACTGAACTTTGATAATTGTTGTTGTGCGTTAGTGCAAAAAACTCTCCCCATTATTTTTGTTTATCTATTAAATACATACACAACACATCTTCTAGAAACTTTGTAGTTTTATTAGTCTATCCATTCATCCATATATGTTATGTTGTACTAAAATTTAGTTGGGTTAGTGTTGATTATGCTATAAATATGTCAACATACAAGGAGAGACCCAAGTACCAATTATACCTCACACCATTTGGGAGAGGAGACTCATCTAGGAGATCAACATGACTACCATTATAATGATATTAAAGATTTTCCTTGGATAAAATTAATCAACATAAGATAACATGGATATACATTTTGAGATAAGAAATTAAGTTACCTCTATGAAACATCCAATCACAATGTGTATAATTTACTTTTACAAATGGGAAAATAAAAGTGAACCTTTAGAAGAAAATTAGTAGTACCATCCCAATAAAGACACACACAGATATAGAAATAATCCTTAGTTAATGTGAAAAATAGTTCAAAAAATAACAACCATCATGAAATAAAATAACATGAAAGTTTCAATTAAGATTTATACCAAATCCAATAAAATATTTTATTTTTAGATTTAGAGGAAGAAGAAAATAGTTCAGAAAATAACAAACATCATGAAATAAAATAACATGCAAGTTTCAAATAAGATTTAACCAAATCCACTAAAATAGTTTATTTTTAGATTTAGAGGAAGAATAAGATGCTTCTTGATTTGATTTTAATTTTCTTTCAGCTTTTTCAGGTTTGGCCAGACGTATTTTCTTCAACCTCTATAGCATTTGTTTACATGCATTCTAACATACTATTTGTTCTCTTTCTTAACATTACAAATAAATCATCATCAAAGTCATTAGAGAATATAAACTTTTTTGTTGCTATAACTAGTTCACAATCATGAGGCATCGTGTGATGAATTTTATTAAATATTTTAATGAAATCAGTTATTGGTTCACCATAATTTCTTTTAAGCTCCTCGAATTCAGTCAAGAAATAAAGATGACCCTTTTTCACACCCCATTTATTTTTAAAGATAGTTGTCAATTCCTCCCAAGATATAATAGAATTTACTTTTAACTGTCTAAAACAAATCCTAAAATTTCCCTCGTTACAAATAATCTCATATAAACATTTTCATGTTCTATGTTCATGTTATCAACAAAATCTAAAAGTGTTGCTAGATGATCTTCAACTCATAAACAAGCTTCTCCATTAAATCTTGGTAGATGTTTCAGATATCCAATAGGAAAATCATTAAGTATGTTTGGGAATAATAGGGCAACATATATTGCTTGAATTTTCCTAAAACAATCCATACTCAAAGATGAGGATGAAGAAGATTCAATGGTGATAGTTGTAGAATTAGAAGATGAAGATGGGGAAGAAGGAGGTGAATATGGAGGAGTAAAATAAGGCGGAGGATGAAGTGGAGCTGAAGATATTTTTATGAATCTTAAGGGTGTTCAAATGACCAACTTTTGAACCTCTTCTTCTCCTTCTTTGTATTCAACTAAGGGATTAGAATAGGGAGAAAAGAGATCCTTTGTTTGTGCAGAACTAGATGGAACATAGTATGAGATAGGGGATATGAAATCAGTAGGTTTAAATCGAGGTAGACGTAGATCTAAATATTTTCGTAATGTAGGAGATTCAAAAGGTGCCTCTGGTAGTTTATAAGATTCCAAAGAATAAACTAACTAAGGATTGAAAATCCACTCCTTTGGATACTAATTCATGCACTCTAGGAGGTAAATCTTCTCATTCTAAGGGAATAGGTCCATATTTGAAAGGATAGGGAAACTCTTGTGGTCTCCAGTTGAGGAACATAAGAAGGGGTTTGATGTATTCTTCTATAAGAAGCTTTTCTTAACACTTTCTCTCGATTTGAAATAGGAGGTAAGAAAATTTCAGAATCAGAATGAGATTTTCTATGCTTTCAAGGATCTAGCTTGGGTTCAGTGGAGTCACCTAGGTGAAAATTTTTGACCTAACTAGACCTTTAATCACCCTTAAAGGAATATGGTTTATCCATGTCCGAGGGAAAATGTTGTTGTGTGAGATAATCGGGGTCAATAAATTATGCCAAAGCATGTATAATGTTTTTTTTGGTTTTAATTTTGGAATTCTGGATGACCAATGCATAAAACAATTTGCAACAATTGTGTCTAAACCTTTACATAGTATTAATTAATAAGGCACATGGTTGTTGCTTTATTTCATATAGTGATTTAGATTTGCATGTGTTTAAGGAGAATATGTAAGAAGATATGATTATTTAAATATTAAAATTGAAAGTTTAAATGATCATAAGTGTGAAGACTTTCGAACTATGTCTAAAAGTTCAACATAATATATTTAACATTATGGAGATGCTCATAATTTCAGTAAAAAATTCTAAGATATATATAATAACTTCTTGAGGAATTTAAGACAGAATTTAAGACAACTAAAACCCAGTTAATGTTACCTATTTATCTTCATAAAAATTAAATACATGAAGAAAACAAAATGTAATAATAAAAAAAAACTCACACAAGAACAAGAATGTATGAAACAAGTAGAGAATCCCTCATTTATTATTAATGATGAAAAGTTTTTGCATTGTTGATTACATAAATTCTTATCCAACAGTGCAACCCTTAATAACTTGTAATGAGAGTTATTTATACTACTTCTAAAAATTAGAAAATATCTAGAACTCATGAGAAAAATAGTATCAAATAATAGGTAAAAGGAAACTGTAGAATGATGTGTCACTCCTGTGAAGGAGTTTATTGATGACTTAGCCCTTGAAATGCTATTGTGGTGTCATTGTATTAGGATGAAAAATTACTCAATGGTATCACACAAATGTATCTCTCTAAAGATGGCTTGTTGAAGAAAAAATGTCTAATTTCGTGATTAACATGAATTAAAAGTATAAGGCTTTCACAAGGGCCTTCCTTGTAATATGTCCCTTGATTCATAATAATAAAAAATAAATTATTATTTATTTATAAACTTTAAATTAAAAATTCTTGATAATAAAAAATAATTGTGGAGATAAAAATATTCATGGAGATACTTGTATTTTTTTTTGTATTATTCTTTATTTAATAACAACTATAATTTGTATATAGTTAAAATTCTGAAATATTTCTTCTTCTTTTTTTGATGTGTAACCCTTCTCTCTCTCTCTCTTTGTATATATATATATATATGTAAACTTACAAATATTTTTTAAAATTTAACTATAAATTGTCTAATATGCATAATTTGAGGTTATTGAGGATATTGAGTACATTTGGGCATTCAAAATTTTATTTTTGACAACAAATTTTTTCAATTACTATTGGGATTTAGGTGAATTTAAGTTTAAAAAAAATCATTTATAAGTTAAACTACATTAGAAGCATATATATATATATATATATATATATATATATATATATATATATATATATATATATATATATCTTACAATTGTAAAACTATATAGAAACAATATATTAAACTTTATATCTTGAAGAAATTATCAATACAATGTAATTTCATGGTAAACCACAGTAAGTGGGAGTACGATTTCTCAAGATGAAATGCATAAAATTGCTAAAATAAATTGGGTTTTTTCAAAGATATTGTATTATAGTTGTTATAGCAAGAATTGTGAGAAAACACCTAGTTTAATTAAAAAAAATTGTTAATGTTTGGGATCTGATTATTCCATCAAGATATTGTGTAAAATAAGGATATTAATATATTGATTAGGGTTTTACTCATATGAGAATTTCATTTGCCACCATTTCTGAAAACTTGTTTTAAATTATTTATAAATATTGTGAAAAGCACATAATTGTTTTTAATTTTAAAAAAATAAAATTTTATAATGTTTTTAATTTAAATTATTTATTGAATATATAATTTAGGGAATATGGTTCTTTATACTATGTATGTATACCATTAAAATGAGAAATAAATTTTAATTATAAAATTCAATTCTCTTTCTTATTATTATTTTTAATATTATATATATAAGATAGGATATATATGTAATTTCTAATTAAATATAAGATTTAAAAAGTAATATTATGTAATGGTTTTTTTTTAATAAAATCTGAAAAAATAATATATATAAATAAATAAATAGGGAGAGAATTGTATGAAAGATTAATATTGGTACAAGGCCAAAATATTTATATATTCCAATCTTCCTTAGTGTTGTGAAACCAGCTCCAAAAATAGAAGAAAAGAGATATCAACACCTTAGAAATAGAGCACTTCGAGGGGGAAACCTCCAATACATTACATAAATGAACAATTCTTGGATGATACAAATTACAAAACCTCATTTCTATATATAGGAGTCCATGGGGCCACAATGTAATCCTAGCCGACCTAACAATAATAATTTAAGGGCACAATAATAACAATATGGGGGTTACAAGGGTACAATAATAAGAATAAGGGGGTTACACTAACAACAATAAGGGACTATACTAGTAATATAGGGACCTAACATGCCCCTCTCCTTCAAAAAAGTGTTGTCCTCAACTTTGAGTAGCTCTGGGTGCTTCTCTATAAAATTCTCATCCTCCCATGTAGAATCTTTAGTGGGTGAGTTCTTCCACTTGATGAGATACTCTGAAATTGATCAATTCCATAGCTGTCGAGTTTTGGTTTCCTTGACCGCTTCAGGTTCCAATATGATTTTTGCTTCCTCATGAAGTTCTGGCAATATTGTTTGAAATGTAACATTTTCACCTATAAATGTCTTTAAGCATGAAACATGGAAAATTCGATGCACTCGTGAAGAAGCAAGAAGCTCCAATTTGTATGCCATAGTACGAATATTTTGCAACACCATGTAAGGACCATAGTACTTTGGCGATAATTTATTATGCTTCTTATCTTGCTTGAGGGACATTTTTTTGTATGGTTGTAGCCGTAAAAATACCCAGTCTCCTACATGAAAACTTCTCTCACTGCGATCTTGATCTACATGTTGTTTCATTCGATTTTGTGCCAAATTCAGGTTGTCCTTTAAGAGTTGGAGAACTTGTTGTTGATGCTCGATGTGATCTTCCACTGCTTGAACCTTCAAATTTTCTCTTAGATATGATGTGATGGATGGTGGATGATATCCATAAAGTGCCATAAATGGGGTCATTTTTGCTGCAGTATGGAAGGAAGTGTTATACCACCATTCAGTGAGAGGTAACCACTTGACCCATTGAATTTGTTTATCAGATACAAAACAACGAATATATCTTTCCAAAAATTTATTTACTATCTTAGCTTGACCATCGGATTGATGATGATAAGATGAGCTATGAGCTAATTGAGTACCCAAACAAGAAAATAACTCCATCCAAAAATTTCCAGTAAAAATGGGATCTTTGTTGCTCACAATAACTATTGGGTTTCCATGTAGCTTTTGAATTGTGTCCATAAATGTAGTATCAATTGTACTTGCTTTAAATATATGAGACAATGCACAAAAGTGTGCATACTTGGTAAGTCTATCAACTACCACCATGATGACAATTTTTCCCTTGGACTTAGGTAAACTTGTGATAAAATCCATTGAAATCTCCTCCCAACGTTGACTTGGAATGGATAAAGGTTGTAGAAGACCTGGGGTCTTAATTGTCTCAACTTTATTCTGCTGGCAAACCAAACATTCCGCTACAAAATTTTCAATAACAGATTTAAGGCCATCCCAGAAAATTTCTTTCTTCACCCTATGGTAAGTTCTTAAAAATCCTGAGTGTCCTCCTAAAGGAGAAGTGTGCAATTTCAAAAGAATCTTTTGTTTTAGTTGGGAATTCTTACAAATATATAAGCAATCTTTGTACCATAAGGAATCATTTTTCCAACTAAATGTATCAGATGTACTAGGATCTTGCTGCAACTTTTGAATGAGTGTCCACACTTCTTCATCCTTCTTCCATTCATCTCTTGCTTTGGTTATCCAATCTGGTTGGATAATAGAAATGGCACAAAGAAATACTTCCACCTCTTCATTCTTTCTTGAGAGTGCATCTGCAACAACATTTAGCTTCCCTTTTTTGTAGATTATTTCAAATTCATAACCCAACATCTTTGTGCCCCATTTTTGCTGCTCTTCTGAAGATATTCTTTGTTCCAAAAAGTGTTTAAGAATATCATGATCACTTTTTACCTTGAAGTATCTTCCCATTAGGTAAGTTCTCCATTTCTTTAGTGCATGCAGTATTGCGAACATTTCCTTCTCATAAATAGGTGTTTGTAAATACTTTCCTTTCATTGGACAACTTTCAAAAGAAATGGGTCTTCCTTCTTGCATTAAAACAACACAAATTCCATTTCCTGAGGCATCACATTCCACAATAAAGGTTTTTGTGAAGTCTGGCATAGCTAAGACCAGTGCTAGGCACATTGCCTCTTTAAGATGTTCAAAGGCCTTAGTTGCTTCAAGAGTCCATGAAAATGCATCTTTCTTCAATAATGTTCTTAGAGGTGTTGCTATTCTCCCATAATTCTTAACAAACTTGCAATAATACCCTGTTAACCTGAGAAATCCTCGCAATTGCTTTATAGTTGTGGGGAATTTCCATTCCTTCATGGCTTTAATTTTGTTAGGGTCTACCTTAACACCCTCGTGAGATACAATATGGCCTAGATATTCCACCTCTTGTACTCCAAAGAAGAATTTGGATATTTTTTCATATAATTGTTTCTCCTGCAATAGTTTGAGCACCCTATCAACATGTTGAACATGATCCTTCCAAGACCTGCTCTAGATTAGTATATCAACAAAAAATACTAGCACAAATTTTCTAAGGAAGGGTTTGAAAATGGAATTCAACAACCCTTGAAATGTAGAAGGTGCATTGGTAAGGCCAAAAGGCATGACCAAAAATTCATAATGACCCTCATGAGTTTGAAATGGTATTTTTGAAATATCTTTAGTTTTCATTCTAATTTGATGATATCCTGAACGAAGATCCAACTTGGTAAAATAAATTGCTCCATGTAATTCATCCAGTAATTCATCAATCAGAGGGATGGGAAATTTATCTTTAATGGTGAGCTTATCGAGCTCCCTATAATCGGGACACATGTGCCATGATCCATCCTTCTTGTGTACCAATACTACAGAAGCAGAGAAATAACTTTAACTACGTTGAATTATACCATCCTCTAACATTTCTCCAATCATACGTTCAATTTCACTCTTTTGGACATAAGGATATCGGTAAGGTCAGATGTTTGGAGGAAAAATTCATGGAATCAAATGAATAGCATGATCATGATCACAAATAGGTGGGAGTCCTTTGGGAGTAGAAAACACATTTGAATGATTGTCCAAGACTCTTTGGAGATCTAGAGAAATAGATGATTTTGATGTTGGAACTTCTAGTGAGCATAATTGTGCAATTAAGCCTCATTGTTCTTTCTTCAGAATATTTTTCATGACATTAGAGCTTATTATCTTTCCTGGCTTCCCTGTGATACCCCATAATTCAATTTCCTTTCCTTCTGAAAAAAATTTCAAGAAAATTTCTTGAAAATTAAAAGAAATCGTCCCCAAAGATTGTAACCATTTTACTCCTAGTACAACATCAGCACCTCCCATTGGGATGGAAAGAATTGGACAATTCAATACATATTCCCCCATGGATAGCTTGATATTATGGCATTTTCCAAATCAATTTATAGTTCCTCCATTTGCAACCATCACTTGAAATTCTGGTGTTGGGTATAGGAAACAATTCAATTCCTTGGCTACCTTACAATGAATAAAATTATGGGTACTACCTGAATCAATCAACACTATTACCTTTTTCTGCTTGACATGTCCTTCTATCTTGAGAGTTTGAGGAGTGGTAATTCCTGCCAATGCATTACATGATATGGTCAAACTCATTTCTTCCTCTTCTAGGGTTGGTTCCTAGTGTATATCCTCTTCTTGTTCATTTTCGTCTTCCTCTTCACAATCTATGTAAAATAATTTCTTCTCAGCACACTTATGACCTTTAGTGTATTTTCTATCACAACTGTAGAAAATCCCTTTTTCTATTTTTTCTTCCAATTGTTGTGGTGTCAACCTTGTAGGTTGTTAAAATATAGGAGTAGCAACACTTCCCTCTTTATAAAAGTGAGTGGTAGGCTTACTTGTGGCCATAATTTTACATTCAATTTTTCTTGCCAACCTGAATGCCTTCTCCAATGAATCGGGTTCCAAAATCTGAACTTCATGTTGGATGTTATCCTTTAAATTACCTATTAAGAGATCAATCCTGTGTTCCTCTGAAATATCAGTTACCTTTTTATTCAATTTTTGAAAGTCCTCAATGCGATCCCCCACTAAACCCTTTTGTTTGAGATTTATCAATTGGCTAAAGAAGGTGTTTCTCTTTGTATCCACATAATGTGTTGTCATTTCCCCCATAAAAATTGACCAAGTGACAATTTTTTTATGAGAGAAAAGCCATCGATACCATACCAATGTATTTTGTTCTAGATGTAAAGTAGCAATGCATACCTTTTGTGTGTTTTGCACATTATTGAGATCAACATATTTCTCCATCTGTAGTATCCATGTTACCGGATCCTTGCCATCAAAATTCCTCAAATCCATCATTGGAATATGGTGGTTCTTCCTACCAACATTAGAGTTTATGAAATCACAATTATCATTTATTTTGTTCTCATCATGAGTTTCCTCTACTATCTTTTCACCATTAGGAAACATTTGTTGTATCAACTTTGTCAAACCTTCCATGTCTTATTTTAGATCATTCTTCATTTTTTCCATTTTTTCATCAATCTTAGCCTCCATGTCATCCATATTACCTTCCATTCCAACTTCCATGCCATCCATCTTAGCTTCCAAACCATTCATCTTAGCTTCCATGCCTTTCTTCAAACCATCCATCTTAGTTTCCATTTCAATTTTTGTTTCTCTTTGTGATAGCAAAATTTCGTGCACTTGATCATTGAATTTTGATATCTCATGCTGCATTTCTTCGTCTTCATGAGTCATAGTAGAGACTTATGAAGGCTTAGTGGGTGTTGAATTATTTTTAGGAGGAATTTTACAACCCAGTACTGATATCTATGCTCAATAAGCCATTGGAATCAACTAGAACTAATTTTGCAAACAAGACTTATGAAATTTGAAAAAAATACACACCTTTTTCTTGATTTTGACGAGCTTGATATTGAAACTGAATCATCTTTTGAATGCCATAGGTCTGACCTGATTTGGATTATTCATGGAGAAGTTATGTCAACTCTCCCACAATGACCCAATTATGGATTGGTTCAGTATAGCGAATTTGTACGACTTCACATGTGTCACTGTTTCCTCATTTGGCTCTAAAATTGATAGAACAGAAATTGCAGTTCATGTACTTGTGGCCAATTTTTACAACATTCCAATCTGATGCTTAGAGGGAGAGTTATGAATTTTTTCCCATGATAACCTCTTTGAGATGAAATTCGGGAGCTTGAAAAATACCTGACTTCCACAGATCATATCTCCAAAAATATTACGAACCAAGCTCTGAAATTGTGCGACGATGTTCCTCAAGATCTTGGCTTCGTGCACTAAAACTTTCAACTTTTGAACCTTCATATAGTAAACATTATAGCGAAAATTCCGCGATGACCTATTTGGAGCAGCGAACCCCTAGAATCCAAAGCTCTCATACCAAATGTTGTGAAACTATCTCCAAAAATAGAAGAAAAAAGATATCAACACCTTAGAAATAAGACACTTCGAGGGGGAAACCTCCAATACATTACATAAATGAACAATTCTTGGATAATACAAATTACAAAACCTCCTTTCTATATATAGGAGTCCATAGGGCCACAATGTAATCCTAGCCAACCTAACAATAATAATTTAAGGGCACAGTAATAAGAATATGGGGGTTACAAGGGTACAATAGTAACAATAAGGGGATTACACTAACAAAAATAAGGGACTATACTAGTAATATAGGGACCTAACACTTAGATTTTAAGTGAAACACAATCCATGATAAAAAAAAAGTTTGAGCCTAATTTTATTCCTAAAAAAAACTCAATATCCAAACAAATTTAAATTCCATTTTCCACTACTTTGGATTTTATTTAGTGAGAGTTCTTATTTTCTTTAGTGAAATATTTTTTCCTTTCTTCCCAAATTGAATCAAAAAATGTTTCCTTCTAATTCTAGAAAGTAATTCTTTAGCAAGTGAGCATTGTTATTTTTGAATTCTTCCTCATCCACATCATATGCCCAAGAAGCTTCCTTTCAAGCATTATTCCTTGTCAATTTAAGGGTGTATCCATTTTAGGGCTTGTTCTTATTCCACTTTAGCTTAATCTTAAGGATCCTCACTAGGATGAATTTTTTCCTACCTATTTTTTATTTCCTCTCATGCATTTCTTTTAGAACATCTCCTTCGTGATCATCCCATGGTTCATTCTTGTACTAATATTCTTCATCTTTGTATATGGTATAGTGATCTTCTTGACCTAGTTTCCACCATTTGAGCCTTTTCTTTTCCATCTTTTTTGTTCTCCAAATACTAGTAGTTGTTTTTTATTACATTTCATGTTTCATAACATATTCTACATTTGGACTAATTTTTTTCATAATGAGTGATTTGAAATTAAACATAGTGTGGAGTTGTCACATTAATCTAAGTGGGAAAAAACTGTAATTAATTAATATTGAATTACCAATGAAATATGATTATTAGCACAAATATGAGACATCTCCATGCTAGCTAAATATGCATGCATGCCATGTATTTTACTAATATACATACTATTTTGATTCTATAAAAATTCTTAATCTTAGGTTTAATGGTTTAATTGTTTAAATTATTAATAAATACCTACTTATCAAAAAAATACAATAAAAAAATAAAGCGTTTAGAAAGATTCTCTACTCTAGTGATAATTGAAACCTCATTTAATATATGTTTAATTAAAATAAATATCACTAACTCTAGTATTAATATATAAACTTATATGGATAAGGTCAACTTAGGAACAATTTGGAGGTGGTTCTTCTTTGGATGGAAGAAAAGTTTATTATATAAAGATATGTAAAATGAGAAGAAGGTTTTTTTTGAATAAATATATGGAAAATGAGAAGAGGGGTTTTTATTTTCTAAGTAAGATATGTAATATTTTAATGATGTTGGAAGTTGTATTTGTGTAAGGGCATTATAGATATCAATGTAAAGAGGGATGTTCCATGCTTATATTGTTTTAGCTTTGGAAATTTTTATTTGCATTAGAGTAACATGTACTTTAATGAGTCTAAACAAAGAAGGATTTCAATAAATCTCATTGATAAGGAAGACAAAATTAGTAATGATTTAAAAAACTTCAAGTTGTTCATTTGAGATGCTCCTTTTTCAACAATAACTACATATTTTAACTAATTATTATTGACTCTCGTTATTCTATTCATTTGACATGCTAAATAATTTGGTTTCAAACATATTATGACAATAATATCCATGATAATATATATCTAGGAGATGATAGATCACATTAATTAAAAAGATAAACCTAGAAGGTAATGTATATTCTAGGTCAATCTAAGATTACACCATTGAACCTCAATATTTAAAAGATGAATTTGTTAAGATAGTCTTGTTCTCAAGGATATATAAGATTAGTAGAAAGTCATACTAAGAAGCATTAGAGTGGAAAATATTTATAAATCTGACACAACAATCATTAAGCATTGTCATTAACTACTATGTAAATAAAAGAATTATCTTTGAGAATATTACAAGGTGTTGTTGATCTACTGCTATGTCAATGGAAGAAAAGGTAAATATAACCTTTAAGATATTATAAGTTTCTCCTAATTTTTTATTTTATATCTATGGTATCATTTACTGTATTATAAATTTAATTATTTTGTTTATCCTATTTATAATATTAAATCTTTCAAATATATTTATAATTGAAAGTTAAATAATTGATGATAAACAATGAATCCAAATTTATAATTCTAATGTTCATATCAAATATTACAAACCTTTGTCTAAAATACTATTGTATAAACAATATAAGTGTTATAATTATATTTAATTTAATTATTATTTATTTGTAAATTTTAAATTAAAAAATACATGATAATAAAAAAGATTTGTGGAGATACTTGCATCTTTTTTTGTATTACTTTTTATTTAATAATAGCTATAATTTCTATGTAGTCAAAATTCTGAAATATTTATTTTGAGTATTTTAACTTGAAAGAAAATAAATATTCTTTGGATGATACACCATCAATGTATTTGTAACTTTTTCTAATAAAAATAAATTTATAGTTTGTTTAAAGATATAATTTTATATGAACAAAAGACCAAGGTTCTAAAGAATATGAACTCCTTCACCACAAAGAAAGTCTGCTAACTATTATCTCTAGCTGTAAAAAAAGTAATATATCCAGATCATATATTTTTTTGTTCTCAGTAACACTAAATATATTAATTTATAATATAATGGTACAAAACTACCTCTGTCTCAGCTGAGGAACCCTGAGCACAGGGCCTGACTTCCAAGAAAACCATAATTTGGACTCCCCACAGTGGGAAAACCAGTCCATTTCAGATTGAGAGTTTAGACTACCGCCCACAATGGGGAAACCGACTGTACATTCAGATTTTTCAACAAAAAAATAAAAACCTATAGCATGCCTCACTACAAGCGTGGGATGAAAAAACATGAGAAATGAAAATAACTTAGAGATATTGTGCTTGAAGGACAAAAACCTCAAGGGCTGCCTCTAACTACTATTCATTGATTGGAGATGGTGGTTATTCAATGATTTTGCACTCGAACTCATCGCCACATCCGTCTTCCACAGCTGGAGTGGGCTCTTTTCCTTTGCTCATATCTTCCATGCTCTCGACCTGCATAGAGACGCTGGGGGCAGAGTATAACTGGGCCAAGGCCTCCTTGGATGAACCAAATTCGGTGGTACTGGGCCCAGTGGGACCATGAGGAGCAGTAGAAGGACCGGGAGGCACAGGTGGAGGGGACTCCAAACTGGCTGATTCCTCACTAACCGTGACAGTAACATGGGCTTGGAGGACTGTTTTATCAAATTTGCATTCAAAAGTAAATTCTGCATGCTGGGAAGTTTGGCGAAGGAAGGGAAGGAAAGTCGGCTGGGGAGTGGAGGGATAAGCAGAGGTATGGAGATGGGGCGCAGGGGAAGAATCATAGGGAGACAGATGACACGCAAAGGGAGGGGTGAGGCCAGGGTAGCGAGGCGTGCCCCTGCTATTCCTGAAGTCCAGAACATGATCACAGGAAATCTCTTCTGAAGACAAATGAGTGGAGGGAGAAATCTGAGACCGAGAAGCTCGACCACGACTGGAACCTCGCCAGCATCGCATACGATGGCGCAGTTGAGGCATGGCGGGGAAGAGAGGTAGATGAAGCGGGAAGAGAAGGAGTGGCAGCAGAGGGCCAGGAGAATTTCGCAGAGAGGTAGAGCAACAGAGCAGGCTATGCGAGTGGTAAAATTCCGAAACTGTTTCCAAGCAACATAAGAGCTCGCACCTATGGCCAGTCTGCGTTCTAGCACTAGGCTTAGTGCAGTCGGCTGGGTAGGAGGCACAGAGAAGCGAAGTTCTAGAGCAGACAGGGCAAACACCATGAGGATTAGCCTGAGCCATTGCAAGAGCCGAAGAAAAACGAATTGAAAGATTGTTGCGGAGATGGTTCGAGAGAGAGCTGCTAATGCTACATGGGGTGGCGAAATGAATGCCACCATTAAGTTGAGTGTGGGAGGCCATCTGGCCAGCTCCAAGGGACAGCCTCGAGTGGCACTGGGGGACGTACGTCCCATCAATTGCTAGAAGCAACCGCATCCGGGAATATCTAGCTCATATTTATATATATATTGTAAAATTATTTATTATTTAAAATATATAATTAACCATTTTAATTAATTATTATTAATATAAAATATTTATATATAATTACTTTTAAATCTATATCAATTATAGTATAAAAGAAATGTTTTGAGAAATCTAATTTCTCTAATTAATTATATAATAAAACAACTATTTACTATCGTGATGTAGGAGATTCAAAAGGTGTTTCTCAAGATTCCAAAGAGTAAACTAACAAAGAAGATTGAAAATCCAGTCCTTTGGATACTAATTCATGCACTCTAGGAGGTAAATATTCTCATTCTAGGGGAAGAGGTCCATATTTGAAATGATCAGGAAATGTTGTGGTCTCCTATTGAGGAACATAAGAAGGGGTTTGATGCATTTTTCTATAAGAAGCTTGTCTTAACACTTTCTCTCGATCTGAAAGAGGTAAGAAAATTTCAGAATTAGAATGAGACCTCCTATGCTTTCAAGGATCCAGCTTGGGTTCAGTGGAGTGGCCTAAGTGAATTTTTTTTACCTAACTAGACCTTTAATCACCTTAAAGGAAGATGGTTTATGACTATCCAAGGGAAAATGTTGTTCTTTGAGATAATTGGTTTCAATAAATTATGCCAAAGCATCAATAATGTTTTGTTTTGTTTTGTTTTTTTTTGAGTTTGGAATTTTGGATGACCAATGCATAAAACAATTTGCAGCAATTGTATCTAAACCATTAGATAGTATTAATTAATAAGGCACAAGGTTGTTTCTCTATTTCACATAGTGATTTAGATTTGCACGTGTTTAAGGAGAATATGTAAGAAGATATGGTTGTTTTATATTCAAATTGAAATTTTAAATGATCATAAGTGTGAAGACTTTCAAATTATGTCTAAAAGTTCAACATGATATATTTAACATTATGGAGATTCTCATAATTTATTCATGAGAGGGACTTACATAAAGAGATAGTTCAGTAAAACATTGTGTGATATATATAATAACTTCGTGAGGAATTTAAGACAGAATTTAAGAAAATTAATCTTCATAACAATTAAATGCATCAAGAAAACAAAATGTAATAATAAACAAAAACTCACACAAGAACAAGGATGTATGAAACAAATCAAGAATTCTTCATTTATTATTAATGATGAAAAACATTTATGCTTACAAAAATTCTTCTCCAAAAGTGCAACCCTTAATAACTTGTAATGACAGTTATTTATACTAGTTCTAAGACAGAAAATATCTATAACTCATGAGAAAAATAGTATCAAATAGTGTCACTCTTTTGAAGGAGGTTGTTGATGACTTAGCCCTTGAAATGTTGCTATGGTGTCATGGTATTAGGACGAAAAATTAATCAACGGTATCACACAAATGTACCTCTAGAAAGTTGGTTGGTTGAGGAATAAATGTCTAATTTCGTAATTGATGATGAAGTAAAACTAAAGGCCTTGTAATCTATCCCTTTATTCATAATAATAAAAAATAAATTGTTATTTATTTATAAATTTTAAATTAAAAATACTTGATAATAAAAAATAATTGAGGAGATAAAAGTATTTATGGATATATTTGTATTTTTTTTGGTATTACTCTTTATTTAATAATAACTATAATTTTTATATAGTAAAAATTCAAAAATATTTCTTTTAAACAATAAAAAATATTTTTCTTTTTTTCATGTGTAACCCCCCCTCTCTCTCTATATATATTAATTAGTTAATTTTAATTTTAATTTTAAATTTTGTTTAGTATGCATAATTTGAAGGTTTTGAGGATGTTGAACACATTTGAACATTCAAAATTATATTTTAGACAACAAAAAATCTTAAATTACTATTGAGATTTAGGTGAATTCAAGTAAGAAAAAAATATTTCATTTATATTCAAACTACATTAAATAAATAAATATATATATATGTATAATTTAAACAGAAGTACTAAGAAGTACTAACCTTACAATTGTAAAGGTATATAGAAACAATATATTAAACTTTATATCCTGAAGAAATCATCAATAACATGTAATTTCATGGTAGAGGACACTAAGTGGGAGTATCATTTGTGAAGATTATGTAATTTCATGGTAGACGACACTAAGTGGGAGTATCATTTGTGAAGATGAAATGCATAAAATTGTTAAAATAAATTTGGTTTTCCCAATGATATTATATTATAGTTGTTATAGCCAGAATTGTGAGCAAACACTTATTTTAATAAAAGAAATTTTTGTTAATGTTTGAGATCTCATTATTCTATCAAAATGATTGTGTAAAAATAAGGGTATTAATATATTGATTAGGGTTTTACTCATACAAGAGTTTCATTTGCCACCATTTCTGAAAACTTGTCTTAAATTATTTATAAATATTGTGAAAACCAAATAATTGTTTTTAATTTCAAAAATAGTAAAATTTTATAATGTTTTTAATTTAAATTATTTATTGAATATATAATTTAGGGAATATCATTCTTTATATTATGTATATATATCATTAAAATTAGAAATAATTTCTAATTATAAAATGTAATTCTCTTTATTATTATTTTTAATATATATATATATATATATATATATATATATATATATATGTCACAGAAAATATATGTAATTTCTAATTAAATATAATATTTAAAAATTTATTATTATGTAATATTTTTTTTTTAAATAAAATGTGAAAAAATAATATATATAAATAAATAAATATGGATAGAATTGTATGAAAGATTAATATTAGTATAAGGCCAAAACATTTATATATTCCAGCCTTCCTTAGTTTTTAAGTGAAACACAATTCATGATAAAAAAAAAAGTTTGAGTCTAATTTTATTCCCAAAAAAACTCTATATCCAAACAAATTTAAATTCCATTTTGCACTACTTTGGATTTTATTTAGTGAGATTTCTTGTTTTCCTTAGTGAAATAATTTTTCCTTTCTTCCCAAATTGAATTTGTAATACACCTCTTTTCCAACTGGTTTTTTTTTTTCTAACTTTAAATCACTATTCTTAAGTATTTCAATTCCCTAAAGGGATAATTTATCATGGTTTGATATAATGTAAGGAACCACTTAGTATCTCATAAGATATTTATACTTATACCAACTATGTAATTATTATAAATATTTTTATAATTGTAATAGAGCTTCCACCTCTATGGTTATTGCAACTCCTAACTTTTATGTATTACTTTTGGTCTTAATATGCAATTAAGATAATAATATAACTACTCCACATGCCCATGATGATTTTGTCGCAATAATCCTTTGTTTTATATAAACTATACTTAATACAATTTTTATTTTATTTTTTACACCACACTTACTTAATCCCCCCTTTTATATAACCATACTTACCTTGTATACTTATCGATTGTGGCACTTTCCATACATACTTATGTTAAAAAATATCTATTAACATTTAGTTAGTAGTGTAATAGTTTCCACATAATGAAAATGTTAATTTTATCGAACTACCATGCGAATTTCGCCGTACCATAGCGTTTATGACCAGATCTTTGTGTCGTTTTAACCAAGTCAGGGTGATTTATATCACTGACACTTATTTTGTATACTGCTCTCGCATTTCTATGCCAGTACGCTTTGCCTTAAAGTCCTTCACCTATTTGGTCCTCGAGCCATGAATTTTAACATATTTTATTGTTTTTATATGGCGATTCTTCAAACGTATTAATTTTATATGGCAGTTCTGCAAACGTATTAATGCTCCCGTGTGGATTTGTACACTTAACGTTTAATACAACTAGGGTTTTGTAATATCACAGAAATGATCATCGATCTATGTAAGAATTAATGGATTTATGACACTTGTAGGGTGGAAATTGATTAGGTTTTTGAACTCGTTCTCTATTAATTTCAAAGTTTAACCCTATTCCATTTCTCTCGTCGGTTTTTTTCTTCAACGTAAGTTCTCTGGTTCTCTCATCCTATATCACTAAGGCACAAATTATGTATTCTATGGCGTGCTATGACTTCTATCTCACGCCTTCACCCTCATACACACGGGTATGTTTCGTTTTATTTGAACCTTGGCTATCGAAATCCTTGATGACTGTGTATTATTAGTATTTTTTTCCAGTTTCAATGAATTTCATTCTTGTTATAATTATAATCACATGAATGACATTTTTGCTCGGCCTGTGTTGTGTATTTATGGGTGAATTCCCATACTTTTATTGTGCATTCCATTTGGAGTTCAACTATGTTGTTTATGTATATTAAATCTCATACACCTTAAGTTACTTCGCTATGGTTCCTCGTTTTACTTGTATATTGATCTCCCTTTGAATGTTGAATTATACCCTTTTGACATAAATGATCAACTCCATCGTTCTACGTCTAGGTTGTTTTATTTTCAGTTTGACTCAAATTTAGTGGTATAAGAATGGGAATAATTGGTTTTATCTGGACCCTGATTTCTTTGTATCAATTTTCCCTCATGATCTCGTTTGTTTTATCTGAGCGCAAAATCCATATTATATCGTTCAGTTATAAGTTCGTATTGATACCCAAATACTATCATTTCAATTTGAATATATTTAATCTCTGAGTCATAATAGTAGTTCTGATTTTAAACCCAAGCCATTTATTTGTGTTTTAATTTCTTCTTCTCAGCTCTGTTGAAGGAATTAGTTCGATTCTTTTGGGACTCAACCTCCTCGTGGGAACTTATAAGCTAGAGTATTTTATTTTGTAGTATGGATGACTTCTTTTCTCAGCTATTTGCAGAGGTAAACCTCTCTCTGCCATTATTCAGATAATAAGATTGTGGGTTTGTAATGATATTTCTCAGGGTTTTTATACCAATTCGTTTTCTTGTTGTTGTTGTAGAAACATAACTTATTAGTCATTTTTAACAATCCTGCCAAGGTCACTCTTAGATACACACAATTCATGATTTTTTTAGAAGCATATGTTTTAGGTAGTATATTTTTTTTTTTTTCAGTTCGATTTTCTACCTTCCATAATTAACATTCTCTCCTTCTGGGGTTTTTACAGGTATCATCAGATTTCAAAATTTTTATTTCGAAGCTCTCATAAGCTATTTTCGGGTTTACAAGGTAGGCTATCTGATAAATGATTTCTCTGTTGAATTATGGTACAACGTCACTCGGATTTTTTTCAAATTTTCGAAAGGATTTCAGAGTTTATCCCTCTTATTTCTTGTGTTCCACTTCTATGTTTCAAAAATAGCAAAAATTGCTATAATGATAATTTGTGCTCATCTTTATGAGAGCTTACATGACTCTCTTATTGTAGTAACCACATATTTGTATGAGTCTCACTAAATTTGAATTATATTGTTTTTGAAGGACTTAATTATTGGATTTTAACACCAGGAATATTTGTTTTTATTTGTTATTACTATATAAGTAGATAAAGCTATATCTATGTCTAGTTACTTATATATTTTACCTTAACAGTGCTTGGCTTTTACTATATTAACTTATGTGTAGATATTTCTATTCTTATATTGACCAATAGATTTCCAATTGATTGAAATAAAATTCCATTCAGTTCGCAGTAAGGAATTTATTCCTTTCTGCTGTATAGTACCAGTTAGCCATTCATGGCTTTACTACTTTTAATTATTTTACTTCAATAATAAGTCTTGCTTCTATAATTGTTACATGAGATTTTGTCAACTCATTTTTCACTATTATGCACTCGTTATGGATATACATTTTTTTCCTGAAAATAAATCTCTGTGTACTCCAAGAGAATTTTTGACCAACAATTGTCATTGATGTCAACCCAAGTAGCACCAAGGGCTGACCCAATATTGCATGGGAATTTTGACCTACCAAATTAATATATTCTCGGTCAATAATTATTTTTATGGTTTCTACTTGTCGATATGTTTCCGTTTATATATGGCACACCATGTAATTCTTCACGGTTTGAGAGATATTCATGTTTGAAGTTTGTACCCCCAGTTAGTGGGCTAAAACCCCATGGGGTTGGGGAATGGGTCATTGAAAAGTCATAATTAATATTTTTTATGCTCCTAAAATCCCTCCCACGTTCACTTATTGAAGCCCCTCTGAACTTAAGCATTCATATAAATTGTGATCTTCATTTCCTCCTTATGCAAGGGATTCGGCCATCTGAAATAGGTCATCTTGGAATTTTCGCTCTAACTTGTCTTCTATGAAGGTTCAGAAGCTAAACGTTTTATGAGGCGAAGCCAAAATCTTGAGGAAGCTACAGTACACATTTTAGATCAAGATGCGCAATAGTTTTGGAGATATGATCTTTGTAATTTAGGGTTTTTGCAGGATCCTGAAATTCATCTCAAAGAAGTGACCTTGCTAAATTCGTCATAACTCTCTCTCTGAGTATCGGATTGGAATGCCGTCAAAAGTGATGGATAGTGCATATTATTTAATTTTATCTCTATCAATTTAAGAAAAAAAATAAAGAAACAGTGACACATGGCACACCGTAAAAGTGCGCTTTGCTGAAACAATCCATAATTAGGGCATTGTGAGAGATTAAGTATAACTCTCTCTTCAAGAATCCAAATTGGGTGAGACCTATGGCATTGGAAAGATGACTAAGAGGAATAATATAGGACCTAAAATCAGATATTGAGGATCTGAAATGACAGAGATACACCAGATTCAATATCAAGCTCCTAGAAGGAAAGAAAAAGCTAGATCATGTGTTGTCAAGGGTTGCAAAGGACCAGAATTTCTACGGCAGAAAATTAAAGCAAGGTGCAGTAGAGGGTAGCATGACAAGAGAAGCAACCAAGGTACATAACAACATCAAGAGGTTCATCATATGAAGTCTTCAAGTGGGCATTGTAAAGGTATCATTGTACTTAGTCATTGTAAATACATTATTCTACAAATTGTACTAGTATCTATCTACCAAGGGTTAAAGAGGCAGTGTTGGGAGGTCTAGGATCATAATTAGGTGGTTGTGTCAAAGTTGGGGTTATGGTCTACTATATCTTATTCTTCTAAATCATTCTATATCATTGTAAAGTGGACCATTTTCCCTGGTACGAGAGTCCATTCTTCCTTTATTCTTCTATAGGGTGGTAGGGTGGTGCTATGGTGAGTTGTAGCTCATTGGGTGTTGGGGCATCCGTTCGGTAGACTACTAAATAATCTCGGGCTTTGGAGCGTCTATCCTGTGGGAGCTGGAGAAGAATTTTTTTCTAGATTCTAGGAAGTTAGAGCTTTATTTTCAATTGGAGTTGAATATTAAAAAATTATTAGAAAAGCGTTAGGTGGTTTTTGTCACGGAGTGGGTTTCCACCTTAAAAATTGTGTGCATTTGTGTTTCTCTTGTTTACTGCTATCATTGTACAAACACTGCTAATAATTGAAGATTAAATAATGCTCTAATTGAAAGAAATACTGATTCACCACCCCCCCCCTCATTATTTTCAAAAATTGGTATCAGAGCTTGGTTCCTTAAATAGCAGTTTAACAGCTGGAAGGAGGTCATGGAGCATACCAAGAATGGTGTACCTCTATTCAATGAAACTAATTATGCACTCTGGAAAGGAAGAATGGAGGTCTATCTCTTGGTGCAAGGTTACGAAGTATGGGACACTGTTCAAAATGGATTTACATCAACGGCGGATGAACAAGTTAAGAGGAATTTGGTAAATGATGCAAAAGCAAAGAATATTATTATCAGTGGACTTAGTGAATCTGCTTATCATAAGGTGTTGGGTTGTAAAGCCACCAAAAATGTATCAGACAAGCTTGATAATATATATGCAGGTGACTCAAATGTCAAAGAAGCAAAGCTTCAAATCTATAGAGCAAAATTTGAGCAACTCAAAATGAAAGAAGATTGCAACATTGCTGCATACTTCCAATACGTTGATGAGATAACCAATACTCTGGAAGTATTGTGAGAGCCAATTGATGAGAAGACTATTATACGGAAGATTATTATAACGTTACCAGGGAGGTTCAACCCAAAGGTATCGGTCTTAGAATACAGTGCAAATCTAGACAAACTCAGAAAGGAAGAATTACATGGAGTTCTCATAGCATATGAAATGACACTTAATGAATAAAAGGGTACTTCAAATCTACAAACTGTGTTCATTACATCTAAGCAAACCAATAAGGACAAACAACCTTCAATTGAAATGACATGCACCTGCAAGTGTGAAGAAAAGGGAGATGATGGAGAAGGTCTTTCAGATGAAGAATATGCTTACTTTACGAGAAAAATAAAACCTGGTAAGGGAAAATTCAATGGTAAAATTCCATTGATATGTTTTGGTTGTGGCGAGCTTGGGCATTTCGTAGCAAAATGTCCAAACAAAAGTGATGGAAACTAAAAAGGAAAGAAAGGCTTTAAGAAATTCAACAAGCAAGGAAAAAATAAAGGATCCAAAAGGAACTTTCTCTCTAAAGAAGATAGCTCCTCATCTGATGCAGAAAGTGACAGCAAAGAAGAAGCCAATGATAAAGTATTGTTTATGGCCATGCACAATAAACAAGAAGTATCAAACAATGAAGAAGAAGGGTTGACCATAGAAGAATTTTATGAGGAGAAAATCAAGCTTATAAAAGAGCTCAATGCTGAGAAGATCTGTTCCAACACTATTGAAGAACAAGTTCAAGGTATCAAAATTGAGGTTGAAGAACACAAATGTATTTAAGAGTCACTTCAAAAGAAGTTGGAAGAAAGCAACCAAGAAAGGGAAGCATTAGAAGCCAAAGTAGTCTCGCTGCGTAAGGAAGAAAAGAAGGGAAAAAATGTCCAAAACTATGCCAAAAAATCAAGGGCATTGGAAGAAGTCATCAACAATCAACAATCTTACAACGACAGAACTAACCTCAGTTACAAAGAAGAAGAAGCAGGACCATCTACAAAAAAATACAATGAACCTATGAGATCTTACATACATGAAGACTTCATTGGAAAAGATTCACAAGCACATCCTTGGAAGATGATTCCTCGACAAAAAATAACAATTATCACTTTTTTGGGTGTGGAGCTTTATTATCTTCATAACTGTTCATAGGTTTTTTTGTTTCATCCACGTTGGATCCATGTTTCTAATGAGGTAGCATCATCTGTCAATTAATCACCATCAGGGAAGTCCAGTGGGGACAACAACTTTTACGAACGCCCCCCGCCCCCGCTGGCAGGGGTTTAAGGGGCAACGCCCCCGAAGTGAAAAATAGAAGAAAATTTGTGTTGTAAAATATTGTAATTTCATATTTAATCTTGGCCATTAATTAGGCATATAATATGAAGGTAGAAGTTATGTTAATTTATGGTTTTTTTCCCTAGAAATATACACCCAGTTTATATAAGTGAATTTCATTGCAGTTGTGTATTATTATTTTGAGGGAGAACGAGAGCCCAAATTAAAATAATATTGGTCCATAGAAATGTAGATATTATTGACGTTAAGGAGACGAGAACAAAAAAAAACATTCAAAAAGTAGAAAGCAAGATGGGTTGACTGAGTCTTTCCTAGGAATTTAGTCAGCCTAGTTGAGTTGTCATGATTGATCTAGTTTTTTTGAGTTTGATCCAAGTGGTCTTCAAATCCTTTAGCAAGCCATGAAGGGCACTTCCACTCAACAAACATAGTATTAGTGTACATTTTTACTCCTTATGTGATGTTTCTCCCATCGTTTAACACTCATCGTTGTAGTTAGCCAAATGTTTCACTTGCTCCACTTGTTCTAGGGAGCTATGCATGCCATCAAGTATATGTCCTTGATGAGTAGAATCCTATCATAGAAATTTTAGGAATTTAAGGGATGGGGAGGAGGGGGGAAGAGAATTCCCAATGCTTTGAACAAATTCCACTAAGTCATGTAGGCATGTACCCCATAGGAATGGAATTCTGTAATTCAAAATTCCACCCTTGCCCTAGATTCTTAATTTTCTTAGAGATATATTCCTAGTAGGTTCTAGTCAACCTAGTATCCATTGATAATATCCATTCAATCTTATGCCCCCATTGTAAAAACTAAGAATTGAATCTGCACTTGATAGGATATCCCTTGTCCTTGGCCATGTTGGGGAGAGAGATATTGATTACCATGTCCACCTATCTTGGCTCGACCTATTTAATGGACCATGGTATTCATACCTAAAAATGATCATCTTCTCCCCTATATTTTAGATAGTTTAAATTTTCTAAGGGTTTACTTTATTATGGATATTTTTCTAACTCTAAGGGTTATTAGAGGGGATAATTGATTTACTTTAAATTTTAGATCTAGAAGTATAAAATTATATCCCCATTCGCAAATTTCATACTATGGATTGGAAATGCAGTTACATAACACTAAAACATGAAATACAACATCTGTAAACTCTAATGATTTAGGTAATACAAGTGTATACGTTACCAGTTTGTTCTTCTTTGTCATTTTGAATGGTCCAAAAAAATTGTAGAGAAAAGCCAACTCCCTTATCAAATTTTAATAAGCTCTGTTATATTTATCCCTTAGGAATACCTTATCACTATTATTATAACTCTAATCAATTCGATAAGTGTCAACATAACTCTTCTTTCTACCATGAGCTTCCTTCATCCTTTCCATAATCATAGTCATATATTCATCAATTTCATGTATAACCTAATGCCCTACTAGAAACATTACTTTGATTATGTCCCAACTCATAGCTATCCTATGAGGTCTTCCATCTAAGAACTCAAAAGGCTCCATTTTTACTGAACTTTGATATTTATTGTTGTGCGAAATTTCTCTTAGTGGGAAAAACTCTCCCCAATATGTTTGTTGATATATTACATACATCCACAATATATCTTCTAGAAACTTTGTACGTGTATTAGCCTATCCATTCATCTCTATATGTTAGGTTTTACTAAAATTTATTCAGGTTCGTGTTGATGGTGATAAACATATGTCAACATAAGGGTGTCTCCCTTGTATGAAGTCCCAATTATAACTCACACCATTTGGGATATGAGTCTCATCCATGAAATCAACACGACTACCATTATAATGATATTAAATATTTCCTTGGTTGAAATAAATCAACATCAGAGAACATGGATATAAATTTTGAGATTGGCAAGTAACTTAGCTCTATGAAGCATGCAATCACAATGTGTATAAATTAGTTTTATAGATGGGAAAATAAAAATGTATTTAGAAGAAAATTAATAGTACCATCCCATTGAGAAACACACATATATAGCAATAATAATTGGTTAATCTACAAAATAGTTCACAAAATAAAAATGATCATCAAATAAAATAAGATGCACATTTCAATTAAGATGTATACCAAATCCAATAAAACAGTTTATTTTCCTTAGTACATATGAATGAAAACATGCATCACAAACTTTAAATAATAATCTTAGAACATTCATGATACATACATGAAAGTACATTAGGCTTTGAAAGCTCCAAAACACTAAGTGAAAGTACCAAGATACAAAATTACAATGATTCATCACTAGCCCCAATAATGGAACTTGAAGCCACCATTTCCTTCTCAAAAGAATGATCTCTCTCTCTCCTATGCTAAGCTCGATAATCCAATTCTAAAATTTATTAAATTGTGGAATGAGGGATTATTTATAACTAATTAGGTGATATTTCACCTACTGTGTGACTCTTGGAATTTGTTGGAAACCAAATCTGGCTACCTTTCTGACCATTTTTATCATCCTTTTTGACCCTTTTGTGTTTAATTACCTAAATTTTCTATGCTAAACTTATGAGTTAAATACCCCTAACTTGTCCAATTGGATTATTTTAATTAATGAAGTAAATTCACGGAGTCTTACCTATTTGCGGCACTAAGATATGTGCTTGAATGCAATTTGGAGAATAGGAACCCTCGCTCTAGTGGTTTGTAACAGATTTGGTAACGGTCAGCTATAGGGAGATCGTGCAGCTGGAGTCACGATTCCCTGGGCCTATTATTGGCCCCTTGTTCTATCCTGGACATATGATGTTTGTGTTGTTCCAACTGATGTGTATTTCTGAATGCCCAATTACCATGTTCCAGGGAGATCTATTATTCTCCCGCGCTATGTATAAAATAGATATTTTTCCTGTAAATGGGGTTTCCTGAAGGCATATTGTAATCACATCTTACAAATTAATAAAATACTACCGGTTTTACTGTTCTAAGCATCTTCATGACTAACGAAGCCCTGATCAAAGAGTTGGGCCCACTCTTGTGATCAGGTGTTGTGCCTGTAAGTGTGTGAATTATTTCTTTTTTATGGTTGTTCTTATTATTCTGACTGTTAAGATTTATTTTGAAGTTCAGTATTTGATTTCATCTCACAGCAATGTTTTGAATCTTAATTATAAACCCTTGGTTAAGATGGATTATGTGTTTGTTCCTGCATATACCTTGTGCATTTCCTTGAAAGGATACTCTCCCATATTGATAAAATTAATGTCGAATTAGGGTGGATAAATCATTCTTACCTGGACACCAAAATTTTGGCGCCATTCCCTGGGAGGCTAACAAGGTGCAAGCAATGATTCGAATGAACCAGAGGGTCAATCACTCATCCTGGGGAGAGATCGAGCTTTCTCACTATGTTTCAGGTCTTGAGCGTAGGTTTTGATTTTGGTTTGTTTATTTCTATTTCTATTTTGGATTTAGGGCCATCTTCTTGTCCTGGGGAGGGAGGAGTCTTTTGACGCCCTACTCCAAGCCCTGAGTGGAGTTATTTATTTTTTTAACTTTCATGTGTTTTCTTGTGAGGAAACCTTAGTTTTTTCCCTCGAGAGGGAGGAGTCTTTTGACACCCTACCTCAGATCTAGGAGTATTAGGTCTTCCTATGGATCATGTTGTTTTGGTTCTTGTCCCAGGGAGGGAGGAGTTCTTTAACACCCTACTATAGGCCTGAAACCCTAGCTTTTTGTTCTGCAATATTTCTTTTTTTTTTTTTGCGAACTCTTTTATCTTGGGGAAGGAATGGTCTTTTGACACCTTACTCAATGATTGGAGCATTGTAGGTTCATACATATACCTTCCATAATACCAATTTTTGTATGAACAAAGAACCAAATAAGAGGGGCAGAGTGAGGTCCCCCAAAAGGGGAAGACCAGATCTAGGAACAAAAACTTATATTCAGCAGATCATAGAAAAGGCAGAGTCAGAAGCATCTTCTCACGCAACTGCAAGGCCAGGGGCTAGGAGAGTGAAGTCTGAGGGACATTTAGTGGATCAACCAGTGCAGGCCATAGTATCCCTTGGTGATTTGCTACAACAGGGTCCTCTCGCAGTGGAAGAAATAATCAGCAGTAGACCAGACCGAGAGGATCTTGCGCTGGTAATAGTAGAGGAATAAATCACAAGTAGAACATCAATGGAGTCAGACTACTCTAATAAGGGAAAGGAGGTTGTAGTCAAGGGATTGAACCATCAGGACACAGGAAGAAGAAACGAGGGGATATTTGTATCGCCAAGAGACTGGGGAAGTGCCACTGAAGCAACTCATGTCCCAGTAGTGAGGAGTCCCCGGCCATCCTCCACACAGCCTGTTCAAATCCCCAGCGATTATTGGAAGATATTTATGGCTCCCACAACCTCCACTATCGAATTTCCCATTGGGAATCTAGGAGCTGGCATGACTACAAAGCCTACACCATTGGCAGCCTTACCAAACTTCCATGGGCTTTCTTCAGAGGATCCCGACACATTTTTATTTGTGTTTGACATAGTGTGCCGGGGGTATGATTACACGACAGATGCCCAGAAGTTAAATATTTTTCTTTCTACACTAAAAGGAAGGCCCTGTAATGGTTTATGGGCCTTGGAGGAAAATCCATTTCCACATGGGATGATATGCAAACAACTTTTCTGGAAAAGTACCAGGATTACTGCAAATCCCGAAACATCAAGGAGGAACTTTTCAAGTTAACACAAAAAGAAGATGAAAGTTTGGAAGATTGTGTGGAGAGGTTTAAGTACCTCTTACAGAGGTCAGGTCATTCTGATCTGGATAAGGAAATTTCGAAGGTTATCCTCCTTCTATCCTTTCGAGAGGACTCAATGGAACTATTGAATATTGTGGGAAAGTGAGACATCTCCAAGGAAACCTTTGAAGGTATTTGTGATTTGTGTATCTAGTGCTTGAGGGGGCTTGCAAGAAATAGATCAGGGATCCGTTCAGTAAAAGGATCCAGTGGGAGTGTTATGAAAGCATAAATCAGGAACCTGCTAGACAACTTAAGGAAAGATATTCTCAGTACCATGTCAACAAAAATGGACACTTTGCAAGTAAAGTAGAAGTAGCTAGAATTGGATAGGACCATGGCAATATATTTCCCGAAGTGCAAGAAGAATCATATGGAAAGGGAATTCCCATTAAATTCCATAGAAAAAGGTGACATCTATGAGCGGAATCATGTAACAAGCTCATGCCCTTCCTTGCTGGGCCTGAAAGCAGTGTTTCAAGGAGCAGGGGAGGACACGGAGCAATTGTACCTTATGGGCACCAGGAAGTCGTGGCAACTTCGACCACCAATGGGAAATCAAGGTATGTACCTAGATCCATCTCAGTATTTTAATAACTACAACATGAATCCTCAAACCATGCCTTGTCCCCCTATGTGGCCACAATATCAATACCCACCATGGTAGAAATTGAACCCTCAAGCCAGTGTGAGATCTCCATGGGCTCCAACTTGGCGAGGATCGTCTTTAGGGCAGTTTCCTCAATAGATGACACAACAATATCTCCAATTACCCTCCAATATGCCTCCTGGTAATCAGCCTGTCCATCCTTAGCTTCCAATGCAGCCTAATCCTAATCCTAATAATAAAGGATCCCATCAAGCTGATGCTATTAACCTGCCTTCGTATAGTATCTCTACTGCAGAACTGTATGAAATGAATTTGTGATCAGGTCGAACAGTCAATGTCCAACCCCCTCTGGTTATCATTGAACAACTTGATAATAAAGAAAGAGAGACACAACCAACTAGTAGAGAGCCAAAACAAATTGTTAAAAACCAGGTGCCTCCTATAAAAAAACATCAATCTGAACCACCTTACCCAGAGAGATTGATTATGAGTAAACCAAGCCCACAAGTTGAATTTGATTTATTAGGAGAATTGCAGAATTTATTTGCTAAGATTCCCTTGTTACAAGCTATGAAGGATGTGCTGATTTATGCAAAAAATCTTAGGGAATATTGTTCAAAGAAACCTGCGAAGAAAACTAAGGACCCCCTCACTATACATGTTATGGGAAAATTACCGGACTTCATGATGGGAAAATCAATACCAGTGAAATATGGAGATCCATGGAACCCAAATTTTATAGTACAAATTAATGGGGTAGAGATTCCAAATGTGCTAGTGAACCTGGGCGCTCCCATCAATGTCATCACCACTAAAACCATGCAAACATTAGGCCTTCAAAATTTGAAGCATACACCTACAGTGTTGGAATTGGTAGATAAATTTCAGTAGATGCATGGCATTACCTCGTATATTTCGTGGTATTTCTGTTGGAAATATGATGCAGAGTGTTGTCCTTGATGGCAACCCACTGAATGAAGATGAAGACATGTGACTGTTGACATGTGTTGTCCTTGATGGCAATCCACCTGATGAAGTTATTCTTGACTTGATGGACTTGGTAAATGATGTAAATCTGATGTGATATGATGTTTGTTGACCATATGATGCTAAGTGTTGTCCTTGAAAGGCAACCCTCTTAATGAAGATGATGACAACTTACTTGGTGAAGTTGTGCTTGCTAGAATATGTTCTTGATAAGCTAAATATGATGTATCTATAGTGTGTACAGAAGGCAGTGAAGAAAAGAAGTCAGCATGTGCTCAATCTTGATGAAAAAGTATGTCTCTATGAATACGCGGATATGTCTAGGGGAAGTCTCGTATGCACGCGGGAAAGAACGTGATAAATCGCGTATGTGAAAAAGCGCTCAAAAAGTGCAAAAACAGGGGCCCGTGGTATTGAAGACTCATGGTATTGATTTGGCTCGTGGTATTGAAGGCTCATGGTATTGCTTTGGCCCGTGGTATTGAAGGCTCATGGTATTGATTTGACCCGTGGTATTGAAAAAGGATAAACCTAGATAAGGAGAAGAATCTCATTGTGCAAATCATGAGTGTGGGTGCAAGATGTCTGAGTTTGAATGAATACTTCTCTCTGAAGTAGATCTGAATGGAAAGGGTTACACTTGAAGATAAATCTGGAATGTATGATGCACCAATGATGAAGAAGGGGATCTAGATCTCGAATGCATTGGTACTTGCTAGATCCGATTATGGAAGGCTTAGATCTCGTGATGAGGCGAACATCTGGCAAACATCTCGTCTCTAAGTGAAAGGTAACTGAATCAATATCCGGGCCAAGAAGTATGTCACTTATAATGATTGAAGATCTATACGCTACTTTGCCACGGAGGAAGCGCGTATATACGCGGCTTCAGCGAAGAGAAAGCGGGTATGCGCAATGAAATATACACTGAGGTATACGCTGGTTTGTGTGGACGAAAGCGCGTATATACGCGACATCAGTGAAGGGAAAGCGCCTATGCAAACTAGGGTTTGCTGAAGCAAGGGGTATGAAGTATCTCGACTGCCTCGCCGTGTTTTCGTTTATCTGATCTGTGTTGATAAGTATCTGTTGGTGATGTATGTTTGTGCTTAAAAGTATGGAGAGGGTCCAGTCTGAAAATATGATGAAACGTGGCCTGCAAGTTATGTTCTATTGAAGTTGTTGGATCCAGTGTGAAAATTGATGAAACGTGGTCCAAGGTGGTGCTGAGGGTTGTAGCCTTCAGTCAGGGGGTTGTAGCTCCCTTCCAGGTGAGGCTGGTAAACGAGATCGGGGGGTCGTAGCTCCCTTCCAGGAGAGGCCGGTAAACGAGTCAGGGGGTTGGAGCTCCCTTCCAGGAGAGGCTGGTAAACGAGCGCAGGTGGGTGCCTGCGTGCTGGTCAAGTCTGCGCCAGCACATATGTTGTAAGATGTTTTCTCTATAATAAAATATTGAAGGCTGAGCAACTGCAGCGGTGGTTTTCTCCCGATTTGGGTTTCCACCTAAAAATCCCGGTGTTCATGTGTGATGTTTTGTGTGATGGTTTATTCTGTTCTTACTGCACCTGTTTACTGTTTATTGAACATCTGATGAATGAATGATGGAATAATATAAGTAAAGATTTAATGACAGATCTAGATCTCTGTGTATACGCTAGTTCTACAAAGGGGATCCGCGTATATACGCTAGTTTACTGAAGGAAAGTAGCGTATGGGTTTTAAGGAATGAAAAAGTAAAAAGTTTTGATTATGCAGTAAATACTGATTCACCCCCCCATCTCAGTATTTTTCCCAACAATTGGAATCAGAGCGTGGTCCTTCTGAAGAAGCTTGATCACTTGAAGGAGATCCGTCGCAATGGGAAGTCAAGAAGGAGTGATGTCTATAAAGCCACCTCTATTCAATGGAAGCAATCTGATATTCTGGAAGGTACGAACAAAAGCATATCTGCAAAGTCTTGGTGCAGATGTATGGGCAATCGTTGAAGAAGGTTATCAATACCCAGCAAGTATTCCTACTGATGCAGCAGAAAGGAAGAAGTATGAAATCAATGCCAAAGCAGTGAATGTCTTGTTAGGAAGCATGTCTGAATCAGAATTTGCTAAAGTGATGCAACTACATTCAGCAAAAGAAATATGGGACAAAATCATTCTAAGCTATGAAGGAGACACAAAGGTAAAAAGTGAAAAACTCCAAACTCTTAGAATTGAATATGAAAATTTGAAGATGCATAGTGATGAGAGCATTGCCCATTTCTTCTTACGTCTGGATGATATTGTAAATCAAATGAGAAATTTGGGTGAAACCATAACTGATACTACTTTGGTGGAAAAAGTCTTAAGATCCTTGACTTCAAAATTTGACTCTAAAGTTTCAGCTATTGAAGAAAGGCAAGATCTGCAAACTCTTACTATTGTTCAATTACATGGTACTCTGACTGCTTTTGAAATGAGACAAGGAGGCCCTTCTCAAATAAGAGAAGCTTCTTTTAAGGCATCTACAAAAGGAAAGGAAAAGGAAGTTGTCAAATAATCCAGCTATATATCCGATGAAGAAGAAGCGAATTTCGTGAGAAAGCTCCAACTAGGTACTGGAAGATTCAAAGGTAAGCTTCCCTTCAAATGTTTTGAGTGTGGAAAAGTTGGTCATTATGCTGCAAAATGTCCTTATAAAGGAAAAGAAGTAGTAAGAAGGAATAAGAACTGATCTAGCTCTAAGAAAAGTTACTATACTAATGAAGATAGTGATGGGTCATCTAATAGTGAGGAAGAATGTGAAGAAGATCTTAGACTTCTCATGGCATTTGAAAAAAAAGAAGAAAATGATACTTTTATGGATGCTCTAGAGGAAAACGATTTTCTTGAAGAAAATAATCAACTCAAACTTCGCTTAGAAGATTACAAAATTATCTTAGAAGAACAAAAGATAATCAGAGAGACCATTGAAAAACAGCTTGAAGAAGCAAAGAAACATATTGAAAAACTAGAATGTGAAGTGGTAAGTCAAAGAAAAGAAGTTGAGAAAGAAAAAAACTTGAATCTTAGATTTGCTAAAGGATCTGAAACCTTAGATGAGATCATCAAGGTACAACGTTCTCCTCTTATAAAGACAGGTCTTGGATATACCAGAGAATCTTCTCAAACTTCAGCACCAAACTATCTAAAAGTAGTTACAGGTGGTTTACATCATTCAGCCACTCAGCAAGGGAATAAAGGATCTCTACAGGGAAAGCAGGACCATCTCAATTCAAGGTACACTAACAGGGATAGCTTTCAAAGACACTACAACCAACAGGTAAATTCAAATAGAATATTCCATGATCGCAGAAATTTCTACTTCAATGGGCAATGTTTCACTTGTCACAATTTTGGTCATAAAGTTATTCAATGTGTTGCATATAAAACCATCATGACAAGAGAAGCAAGAAAGAAAAGGTTGGATACTGAACCAAAGAAGAATACCTATAACAATTTTTCTCCTCTTCAAAGTGAAGTTGAATGTACTTATTGTAATAACTTTGGCCATGAAGAATCTGAATGCAGGAACAAGATCCAGCCAAAAGAACATGTTCCCTCAAGCTCTAAAGAGTGGAAAAAGAAAGAACCGCCAGTTGAAAATTGTGGGATAGCATTATTTCCAGAAGGTGAAGAAAATCAATGGTACATCGATAGTGGGTGCTCAAGACACATGACAGGTGACAAAAGAAAACTTCATACTTATAATTCTCTAGAAAAGGAAAAGAAAGTTACATTTGGAAATGATACTCCTGCTGTAATTAAAGGAAAAGGGTCAGTATTTCTAAAAGAAAAAGTGAAGGCTAAAGATGTCATGTATGTGGATGGATTAAGGCATAACCTGTTAAGTGCTAGTCAAATGTGTGATCAAGGAGCAGAAGTGGTCTTCAGTTCCAAAGAATGTGTGGTTCGTGATCTTGATACAGGTAAAATCATTATAAAAGGAAAAATAAATCCAAGCAACCTGTATGTACTAAACGGCATAGATCAATGTTACTTGAGCAAGTCTTCATAAAATTGGTTATGGCATAGAAGGCTGGGGCATCTGAGTTTCTCTCAAATCAACAAAGCAAGCAGATTTCAAGTTGTTCGTGATCTTCCCAAGATCAATCTTCCAGAAAGTACCATATGCAAATCTTGTCAATTTGGTAAGCAGACCAGAGTTCGATTTAATGCCAAAGAAGGATCATCAAGTAAGCCTCTTGAACTCATTCATATTGACATCTGTGGACCTATGAGGAAAAATTCATTAAGTGGGGAAGAATACTATATCCTATTTATTGATGATTACTCCAGAATGTGTCATATCGCGTTTATTAAACACAAAGATGAAGCTTTTGAAAATTTTCAGAATTTCAAAGCATTGGTAGAAAATGAATTGGATTTAAAAATCAAGTGTCTTAGATCTGATCGAGGAGGAGAATATTCATCAAATGAATTCTTTGAATTTTGTGAACAACATGGGATTAAAAGACAGTTCTCTGTAGCAGGCACTCCACAACAAAATGGTCTAGCAGAAAGAATGAATAGAACAATTGTTCAAATGGCTAGAGCTATGTTTGCTGACTCTAATGTTCCTAACATGTTCTGGAGTGAAGCAACACGTGCAGCAGTTAACATTCTCAACAAGGCTCATGTTCGGGTAAATAGTGACAAAACTCCATATGAACTCTGGTATGGTAATTCTCCCACTGTGAAGCATTTTAAAGTTTTTGGAAGTAGATGCTTTATCAAAAATAATGATGAGAAGCTTGGCAAGTTTGAACCTAGATCAGATGAAGGGATCCTGCTTGGTTACTCATCTTGAAGCAAAGCATTCACATGTTACAATAAGAGGCTTCAAAAGGTTATTGAATGTATTGATGTTGTTATTGATGAGTCTCCTGCAGCTCCTAAAGAAGAAAAACAAACAACAAAAGAAGATGATAGCGACATATGGCCTTCTACATCAAATGGAAATGATATAGACAGTGAATCCAATGAAGAACCTGAAAATGATCTATCTGAAAAAGCTCCATCCAGATACGTTCAAAAGAATCATCCTGAATCTCAGATTATCGGAGACAAGGAATCAGGTGTACGAACAAGGAGAACTTTTGTGGGATCTTCTAGTCATCAGGCACTTCTATCCACAATTGAACCACTCAATGTCAATCAAGCTAGTAGAGATGAAAGTTGGAACCAAGCCATGAATGAAGAGATTGATCAAATTGAAAAGAATGACACTTGGGATTTGGTACCAAGACCACATGATAAAAATGTCATTGGAACTAAATGGATCTTCAAGAACAAGTTAAATGAGAATGGGGATGTTGTAAGAAATAAAGCTAGAATGGTTTGCAAAGGGTATTCTCAACAAGAAGGTATAGACTTTGAAGAAACTTTTGCTCCTGTAGCTAGACTTGAAGCCATAAGAATGTTTCTTGCTTTTTCAAGTTACCAACAAATCAAAGTTTATCAAATGGATGTTAAATCTGCCTTTCTTAATGGTGATCTAGAAGAAGAAGTATATATAGAACAACTGGAAGGATTAATTTTGGGAAATGATGCAAATCTTGTTTGTAGACTTAAAAAGGCTCTATATGGTCTCAAACAAGCTCCAAGGGTTTGGTATTATCGTCTTGACAAATATCTTCATCAACAAGGTTTTTTAAAAGGGTCTGCTGATAGCAACTTATACACAAAAATTGAAAATGATAAACTATTGATTGTGGTTGTATATGTTGATGATATCATTTTTGGGAGCAATGAAGAATCTTTGAGTCAAAAATTTGCTTCTGTCATGCAGCAAGAATTTGAAATGTCTTTACTTGGGGAACTAACATTCTTTCTTGGCTTGCAAGTGCATCAAAAGGCAAATGGTATTTTCCTATCTCAAGCAAAGTATCTTAAGAAAATTCTGAAGAAGTATGGCATGGAAGAATGCAAACCTGTAAGTACACCAATGATAACCGGATGCAGTCTCAGTTCTAATGATGATTCTCCCACAGTGAATCAACCAGAATACAGATCGATGATAGGAAGTCTACTTTATCTCACTGGGACTAGACCAGACATTATGCATGCAGTTGGGATTGTTGGACGATTCCAAGCTAATCCAAAAGAGTCTCACCTTCAGGCTGTCAAAAGAATATTCAAATATCTTCAAGGAACTCAAGACTTTGGTCTATGGTATCCAAAGAATGCTGATCTTACTCTTCATGCTTACACTGATGCAGATTGGGCTGGAAGTGTTGATGATCGGAAAAGCACTAGTGGTGGTGCATTCTATATGGGACCCCGGTTAGTATCTTGGTTCAGCAAGAAGCAAAATTATATTGCCTTATCAACAGCTGAAGCAGAGTATGTAGCTGCCGCATCTTGTTGCACTCAACTCCTATGGATGATGCAAACCTTGCAAGATTTTCAAATCAAATGTGCAACTCCTATCTCCATTATGTGTGATAATACAAGTGCCATCAGTATCTCAAAGAATCCTGTTATGGATTCGAAGACCAAGCACATTCCCATCAAATATCATTTCCTGCGTGAACAAGTGCTTGAGCAAAAAGTGAAGTTGGAGTATGTTACCTCCAAAGAACAAGTTTCTGATATCTTTACCAAACCTCTGCCCAGGGAAGCATTCGAGTGTCTAAGACAGAAGCTGGGAGTGTTCTCTGCCAGTCAAAAGAAAAAATCTGCATAAATTTTAGAAGATGGCTTGGGATACGCGGGTTTCCTGAAACACAGTCGCGTATGTACGCGAGTTCCTGCACAGAAAACCGCGTATGTCTGATTGCTGACAATTTTTTCTTGGAGTCAGCTCTTTTCAGCACAGCTGCAGTGCTGTTTGGTATCTTTGATACTGTTTGGTATCTCTGGTGGTGTTCCAGTTCTCATAATTCTTTTCTAATGATTTAATGAAGATGCCTTGATGATTTGTTGATAAAAGTGTTCAGGATGCACAAACTAAGGGGGATCCTTAGTCATAAGAAAATAATGCTTGGATGCACAGATTCAGGGGGACCATTAGCGTTGCTAAGTATAATGCATTGTTGGAATTATGATGCTTCTGAAATATGTTCTCCTTCTTGAGGACTTTCTGGTGTTGGTTTTAAATGGTCATTTTTGTAATTTGTTGAAAAGGTCTTGTTGAGACCCATGATGTAAAATTGTAATATTCAGTCATGTAAGGACTTGTCATTTTTGTAAACCCACTTGGTTGGGTAGCTGAGTTGCAATGTGTAAACCCACTTGGTTGGGTAGTTGAGTCTCTTATGTAAATCCACTGGGATTGGATATTTGATGTAAGTATGGGTCTTTGGTGATAGGAAGTTCATAGAGTCATGTACTTCATTGAAAATTTGTTTGAAGACTCAGCATGAACTCAGGGGGAGCTTGGTCACTTCAGTATATATCATATCTGTAGAACGTTTCTTCCACATGAGGAGAAAAAGGGGAGAGTATGTTGGTTTTTGATCCGTCCTTTGCCCTTGATGTCAAAGGGGGAGAGTGACACGGTGTTTGAATGAAGAGAAAGAATGGTGTCAAAAATGGAGAGAGTGACATGGTGTCATGGTATTCTTAATGTACCTATCTGTTGTGGTGATCAAACACCATCGTGTTTGCCATCAAGTCCAAAGGGGGAGATTGTTGGAAATATGATGCAGAGTGTTGTCCTTGATGGCAACCCACTGAATGAAGATGAAGACATGTGATTGTTGACATGTGTTGTCCTTGATGGCAATCCACCTGATGAAGTTATTCTTGACTTGATGGACTTGGTAAATGATGTAAATCTGATGTGATATGATGTTTGTTGACAATATGATGCTAAGTGTTGTCCTTGAAAGGTTACCCTCTTAATGAAGAAGATGACAACTTACTTGGTGAAGTTGTGCTTGCTATAATATGTTCTTGATAAGCTAACTATGATGTATCTACAGTGTGTACAGAAGGCAGTGAAGAAAAGAAGTCAGCATGTGCTCAATCTTGATGAAAAAGTATGTCTCTATGAATACGCGGATATGTCTAGGGGAAGTCGCGTATGCACGCGGGAAAGAACGTGATAAGTCGCGTATGTGAAAAAGTGCAAAAACAGGGGCCTGTGGTATTGAAGACTCATGGTATTGATTTGGATCGTGGTATTGAAGACTCATGGTATTGATTTGGCTCGTGGTATTGAAGGCTCATGGTATTGCTTTGGCCCGTGGTATTGAAGGCTCATGGTATTGCTTTGACCCGTGGTATTGAAAAAGGATAAACCTATATAAGGAGAAGAAATTCATTGTGCAAATCATGAGTGTGGGTGCAAGATGTCTGAGCTTGAATGAATACTTCTCTTTGAAGTAGATATGAATGGAAAGGGTTACACTTGAAGATAAATCTGAATGTATGATGCACCAATGATGAAGAAGGGGATCTAGATCTGAAATGCATTTGTATTTGCTAGATCTGATTATGGAAGGCTTAGATCTGTGATGAGGCGAACATCTAGGCAAACATCTGTCTGAAGTGAAAGGGTAAATCTGAATTGAATATCTGATCTGAAGAAGTATGCTGTTCTATAATGATTGAAGATCTATACGCTACTTCGCCGCAGAGGAAGCGCGTATATACGCGGCTTCAATGAAGCGGAAGCGCGTATGCGCAATAAAATACATACAGAGGTATACGCTTGTTCGTGTGGACGGAAGCGCGTATATATGCGACATCAGTGAAGTAAAATCGCGTATGCAAACTAGGGTTTGTTGAAGCAAAGGGTATGAAATATCTGATCTGTTCTGCTGTGTTTTTGCTATCTGATCTGTGTTGATAAGTATCTGTTGGTGATGTATGTTTGTGCTTAAAAGTATGGAAAGGGTTCAGTCTGGAAATATGATGAAACGTGG